>WSFP011451430.1:0-19686 GCA_009831015.1 Picea engelmannii
ACATGAAAATAAGAAAAAGAAATATAATTTTCCAGTCTTTATAAAATAATTTAATAAAATCCTAATCCAAGGAAATTTCTTTATTCTAGAAATTAAAAACATAATTATAATCTCTCCCTCCTCATGGGTAAATGAGTAAATTTGTTTCCTTATTATTGTGCTTTACCATTCTTACCAAAATTTAAGGAAATTGGTCCTAATACAAGAATTTTCTCCACAATAAATTCAGTATTTCTACTGAATTTACTACCCACCACAATTAAAGGGTTCCCGAAAAAATTTATAGGAAATTTAACACAATTTTATCATAATTGTTTATTAATTCCCAAATGAAATCTAAATGGATTTTATACTTTGATTCAAGTAGGAAGTGTCATGTTTATTTCCGAATTATTTTTCCTCGCTACCTATCTATAATTACTTTTTCATTTTTAATATTTGGGTTGTTTCCCTAAAGTCCAAACACAGGTCTAATATACTCTAATTTTTATGTAATAAGGCTTGAGGACAAACCAAAATAGAACATTAATATGAAGAAATAAATCCCTCTCTTTCTAGATGCTTCATAGAGATCTTATTTGTGTTAATTGTTCATTCATCCTTTCCTATGCATGAAGTAAACTGTGTAACTCAGTTAGCCACAACATTCACTCCCAGAATTTGGCACAGTCAGTCACAAGGTGAAGTTGTTCACCAACATAACATTCAACTATAACATTTCACATTCACACCTCAACTTTCAAGGCACTTTAATCAGAAAATTGAACTTATATTTCTTTAAAATACAGACTATAATTATTACTAAACTTTAACACTACAAAGGTTTCAACAAAATATACTTATCTAGAACAGGAAGTGTTATAACTGCTGAAAGGGATGCCCTTTTCCACCCAACCATAGGCACAACAACTCTTGGAAGGATTTACCACTGGTCACCCCCTAGCTAGACCATGATTCCCAAAGAGATATTCTTTCTTTTGTTCAGCAACAACCAGGGACATAGGTTACTCTCCTCCTCCTACAAGAACTTGGCAGACCGGTTTTGTCTCCACCAAGCAAGGGGGTCTGCAATGAGTGATTCCTCAATCACTCATCTTCTCTTCGATCTTGTTTATCATCTTGGAGAGAAAATGTTGCCCATCGGTTCGTGTACCCATAAAGAAATTTGTTTCTTAGTTCTCTTCAGAACTAGAGAGGTGTGCATGCTCTCCCTCTTCTGAAAATGGTCACCAGAACCATTCCTCTACATCCTCCCCCTCTTCCCACAATTTTCCTGTGTATTCTTTCCTTCCTCAGTAAGATTTTGTGGATCCAATTCCCAATTTCATGGGTCAGATCATGAATTTTATAGATGGGTACTCAACCCATATCCTCATTGATTCTTGAGGAAGACTTCCCAACTACCAGCTTGACTAGAAATTAAATTATCTGGGTCAAAGGAATATTCTGGGTCTGAACAATTACAATCCAACAGAGTATTGGTCTAGTAGGGGTCATCTCAACCATTATTGGCTCCCCTCACCATATCTCTCATGCATCATAATCTACATTGGCATCCCCTTCAACAGTTGTGCAACATCTTCCATTTTATTTAGTAACGGAAATATATACATTACCTTTTATAAAAAAAGGTTCATCAAGTCCAACATCCACACATAATCAATCTACCCATAGTCTCTTAGAAAACTATAATTATATTTACAAGTTGTGGGAAAGAGGGGTGTTACAATCCCCTTCCCCTTAAAGTAACATCGTCCTAGGTGTTCTACATCTCATTGTGCTCTTTATGTACAACAGTGAACACAAATAGGTATGCGTGTTTCATGGAATCATCCATTTCCCATGTAGCTTCATCTGGACCAAAGTGTTTCAACTGCACCTTGAATTGTGCAATGGTTTTGTTCTTGAGTGGGATTTATTTCCTGTCTATTATGCATTGTGGATTTGGAAAGAATTCTCCCTCTGGTTCCACCTGAATCACAGACCAATCAATTATATGATTAGAATCATATACATATTTATTCAGTAACGAAACATGGAAAACATTATGTGCTTTCATTGTGGGAGGAACTACTAGTATATATACTACAAATCCCACTCTGTCCAAAATTTCAAAGGGTCCACAAAACCGAGGTGGCAACTTAGCACACATTCTCATTCTCAAGGAATTTTTTCTGGGCCTAACTCAAAGATATACATGATTCCCTGCTTTGAACTCTCTAGGAGTCCTCTTTCTGTCTTCATATTTGTTATGTCTATCCTGGGCTATTTTCAGATTCTATTTTATTTGAACTACTTATTATTCCATTTATTTTAGCATATCTGGATCGAGTGTAATTATGTCTACTGAATTATTCCATTTGATTGGAATATTTCATTGTCTACCATAGAGAGCCTCAAAAGGGATCATCTTTAATGACTCATGATAGCCATTATTGTAGGCAAACTCTACCAGTGGTAGGTGTTGAGGAAAAGATATGAAATGATCTTACTCAAGCATTTTCAGATCTTACTTGGCTAAATCAAGATAAAAAGGAATATCACCCTATGCTTATAGACATCAAAAATGGTTTCCTAATCCACAAGTATTGGTTACAAGTGCTTAGGCTGATTTTTTATAAATAAAAGTTTGTTGAAAAATTCAATATTTATGTAATTTTTTGAATATAACAGATGCAAAAATAAATGTAGAGACAAAAGTAAAAACACCAAGTCAATAATCAACACATATGAGACATAAAGCAATCGTTTATTCCATTCCAATTTATCAAAAGACTTGTTCTCTTTACAAAATTCCTTGGGGAAGTTTGGACCAAAGTCAAACTTAGATGTCCCCAATGAAAACCATACAAAAGGACTTCCGACAGAAGTAAAAAATTGAACTTTAAAATTTGGATCAAATTGCCACAGATTGTTGCCCACTTGACTCTGCACAATAGCATTTATCAGTCATGAAATTTAATTCACAAACAGACAAGTCTACACAGACTATCAAAGATAGATCAACACCTCTGAAAAACAAGTGTCTGAATGATGAAATTCAGACCTGAATCTTGTTGTCTATAATAGGACCCTGCTATCATAAAAGAGAATTAGTCTTTCAATGAATCAAAGAATGAATGAAAACTAAATTTTCTCAATAAAACGCAAAGAGTAGACCTTAGTATTCTTTCTCCTTCTATTCTCCTCTTGTTCCTCATTTTCCTTTTGCCTTTAAGCAATTAGAATTAGTTGAAGTAGTTGAACTACCTCTTTAGTTAAGTTAACTAAAACTCAACCAACTTTTTATTTAAGGGGGAAAAGTAATAAAACCGTAATAAGGGTTTTTAATAAATAATAACTAGTAGGTGGGACCCCTTGTGACTCCCTTTAGTTCTTAAATAAGCATAACACAACTAGTTAATCAATAAAAACACATCCCTCCTTGTGGCTCCCATCATCACTCTTATAATTTGAAAATTTATATCAATGATAATTGAAATTATATCCAAAAATATATTATCCATATATCCAAAAAATAGTGTGTTGCCCAAAATTTCAGAAGTCAACTGTTCTCAAAAATCAATAAATAAAAACACTTTAAAACCCATATTTTCTACTCTGGGAGACAATCTTTCCCTTGTTGATGTTTTCACCCTTTGATTTCTCTAAATTTTCCTTAGGCTGTGTCAAGCCTTTAGAACTAATCTCACTGATAACATGAGAGCAACCATCTCTCAAATGCATGCAGGAGGACATGGATTTGGCAGAGTCATTTGAGGGAGAGGAGTCAAAAGAAACAACCTTTTCTTTATTAGGAGCATGGTGGGCCTCAGTTTTTAACCTTTTTCTTGCATGGGAAAACTGTACTAATGAGTGGGTAGGGGCATCTTGGACCATTTTATTAATAGGTGGAGGAGCAAGTAGAGACAAGTTAGGCCAGCCACGATGTTTGGAGACTGTCGGGTGGGAAATCTCTTGCTATCCATTGTTTTGAGGGACTTCAGGTTGTAATGAGACATGAGGGCGAACTGGGATACCAAGGACATGTGGGGCTTGGAAGGGAGGCATTTTTGGCATGGGTTGGACCACTCCTTGTCCAATCCAGTTAAAAAATCCAACTTGAAATATTTGGCTCAACTCTTGCAAGTCTACATCAAAATGGATAGAAAACCTTGGCCTTCTAGGGCCCCTGTTCCAATTTCCTCTTCCTCTGTTACCCCGACCATGGCTACCTCTACTAAAAAAGCTCATTCCTATATGAATTATTGATTATCTAATAGTTTCTTCAACAACCATACATGACATCTCTTTAAAATATGAAACAAAGTTTGGCTCAACAATACATCTGACTCATGAAATCCAATCCATACAAATCATTTAATACTTGTCAATGAGAAGGGGATGAATAAGGGTTATGGGATATGTGAGGGATTGTATTGAGTGAAAAGCGTTAAAATGAAGGGGGGTAGGTCATGGTTGTTGCTTAACAAATCATCAAACAATCAACTGTACTATAAATCAAAATAATATATCACTGTAACTCATCCCTGTTCCATCATTTAAATGCTATAATACATAGTTTAACTTAACTATAATTTAATTTTAAGAAAAGGGAGTGGATAGTGAATATGGGAAGGCGACGGGACTTGTAATGTGCGAAAAAGTGAGAGAATGGTAGGGAAAAAATGAATATTGTTCATAAAACAAATCAAGTAATCCATAAAAACAACTATGTATTCAATACAAAAGATACCAATATCAATTAAACAATTACTGTGTGTCAAAATTGTTCATTGTCCCACATTCAATTTCTTCAACCTTCTCAATTAACACAGTCTGTAATCTTACAAATAATTGTTATGACTTTCAATAGTCATGTTAAGAGAATGCTTGGTCTCTTTTATTTCTTTTCCTTTCATTTAAAAAAAAAACAAAAGAAACACACGACCACATTTCTCCATCTCCATCCATCATATCAATATAAAATATCAAACACTGTCCATAATTCACAATCGACCAAATAAGACATAAACACAGGTCTCTTTTCCAAATTGAACATACTTCTAATACTTGCCTGATTTCATGCCCTTTTCATTATATTAACCAATAAAACTTGCAATTCAACCATAATACAAAACTCGAGCTTCATCACTAGTGATGCAATTAAATCAAACATGCATGATGCCTCCATAATAGAAACACGGTGAAACAACAAAATTACAATCAATAATTTCCCCAAATTGCCATGATCCCGATGGGGACTAGTGAAACACACAACAACCACCAACTAGCAATTGACATCGCGTTGTAAGAATACAGCAATCGAAAGTATAACGAGAAGAGACACCCATTGACTACACATTATCATTGATTCCCAATCAACCAATTTAATCAAATAAAAACAAGCTAGGTTTTCGACGCAACTGTCATAACGAAAATGAGACAGCCCCTTGATTGTATATCACTTCTCATCCCTGATCAAAACTTTCCAAGAAACTCAATCCAACGAATTCAATATAAGTACTCAAATAAATTGTCATAATCACTCAACCAATTTATGACAGTCAACAAGATGCCCGACAAGAGTGAGAATAATTGGGGACTATTAAAAATAGGCTTTGTAACAATGAACTCAAAGAAGTAATTAAGATTTCGTTGGGTTATCAAAAGCATAGAGATACTGGAGGTCAAACATATCAACCAATAGGTAGAGACCCTTCGATACAAGCATGATAAAACCATAGGGTTCCTTATAACTCCCGGTCTATGCAATGGCACAACAGTTCAACGATGGGTAGGGTAGGACAATGATGCATAGGATAAGTGAGTATACACTAGATAGTGATAAGTACCCCAGAGCACATAGGGGTATAATCTACGTGCATTTCTCATGAGTTGAATCAATCTATAACAATGCCAATGGGAATGCATACCCGAGGCATAATTTATATCACCAACAATCATAAAGCATACATCTTGGCATAATGCTCCCCCTATAATCGACTTCTGAGATATGTTGATGCCAATACCACAAAAATAAGCCCACGGCCAGGTGAATAAACCCACGACCATGACTCTAAAAATACACAACGACCAAAAGGCATTTTGAAAACATACACAACAACCCCATAGCAGCCTGAATACAATTGGGCATGGTTACCCTCATAACCGGGAAGAAGCGGCCAGCAAGGCTAAATAGAGCGAAACCCTCCAACAAAACATAGAGAAATAACACCCATATACACTTAAAACAATAGAGAGCCATTCATGGTTTTCACCACACAGAACAACCAGTGAATGCATAACTTAACCAACCAATTCCTTTACTTGCAAACGAATAACCACACAGTCATTCCAGAAAGAAGACCCACGCATTTACACAGTTTCCAATCTCAGGAAAACACAAACCAACGCATCACTGAGCCATTTTTTGTTCATAGACAGAGAAAAATTCATGGATGGGTGAAAAGAACCATACCTGTAACCAATATCTTTAAAAATAGCGAGTTGGTCGAGTACTTCCTTCCCAGGCTTGGATCTCAAAGCATAACTACCAGCAAACAAAATGCAACAATAACCATACTAGGGTGACGACCCGATGGGGAAAGTATGGAGTGATGTGCATTTACTGCACGTCATTTCCATCATCCTCTTCATTCAATTTTGAATTACACAACAAACAGCAATCACTAATACCATTAACCATGCCATTAATTCCAAACCATTGAAACTTGCGACTACATTGCTTGCCAAATGTGCCACCCAAAATTCATATCAACCATTGCCAAAACTTCATAATATACCATATGTATTTAAATATCAAATGCGCCCCAATATAACTCAAATAAAATAATCATAGCCACTAACTGTTACTATTTAGGATTAACACTAACTTGTTTTCATTTAAATTGCACATAACTTCTAACACAGTATAATGTATGCCTTTTCTTTTGGATTTTTTTGTAAGTTTTTTCCCATTTATTTTGTTTTATGTTGTTACTAACATATGTCTTGTGCAGGTGTAGCCAGGTAATAAATCATGGTGACATGATCGAATATAACAACTGCAAATATATGCCAATCATAACATGAAATTAAAGCTTTGAATAACATAACCTACCATAAATGCATCACCTACTTGTCATCATGTCAAAAACAAAACCAAGACTGCATCATCAACCATATAAGACCCTGTAAGAAGCATCAAAACAACATCATAAAATGTGTGATATGGATATCTCTAAGCCTCCAGTCTACAAGGGGGTCCCACCTACTAGTATTATATCTTATTAGCATAGTTTAAATAATAGGCTTTAGCAACACTTTGTGAGCGAAATTCCTCGTTGCATTTTTTATCATCAACGGTAGGCATTATTCACATTTCCTGGGGTGATGCATCACATGCATCCTTAACATGTCCTCTAACAATTGTTTTACCCTCTCTGTATGTCCATCAGTTTGACGGTGATAGGTTGTGCTAAATAGAAATTTAGTTTCAAAACAAGAAAACAAAGATTTCCAAAAATTTGAAGTAAATTTTGTATCTCTGTCTTATATGATTTACTTAGGCATGCCATGTAGTCTAAATATTTGTTTCATGAAAATATTGGCAATATATATTGCCTTGAAAGTTGAATTTATGGGGATAAAGTGAGAAACCTTGCTCATCTTGTCCACAACTACCATAATACTGTCATTATGCTTGGTTGATTTAGGCAATCCTATGATGAAATCCATGGAGATGGTTTCCCATTTCCATTATGGAATAGGTAGGGGCTGCAATATCCATGTTGTATTTTGGTGCTCCACCTTAACCTACCAACATTATAAACATTTAGCTAAGTAATTAGCTATGTCATTTTTCATTCTGGGCCAATAAAACAATTTCTTATTGGTTGTGATCATTTTCTGATAACCAGGATGACCAGTATAGGGTATTTTATGTAGTTCATCCATTATGAACCTCTTTAAGTTATCACAATTTGGAATATACAACTTGCCTTTGTAAGTTAGAAGGCCATCATTCGACAAATGATAGCCCTCATACTTCAACCATGTGGGTTCTTGTTCTAGGTATGATCTCATAGTTTTGAAAAATGTATCTGGTTCTTGTGCATTTTTTATTCTTTCCTTGATGTCTGGTTCATAGGTGTTTATAGTTTCCAACTGAATCACTTTCATACTTTGACTAAGGGCATCAACCACCTTATTTTATTTTCCTTTAATATGTTTGATTTCAAAATTGAACTCACTAAGCAGAGACATCCACCTAGCTTGTCTAACATTGAATTTGGGTTGGTCGAAAAAATATCTCAGCCCACTATAGTCTGTCATAAGTACGAATCTTCTTCCTAAGAGATAATGCCTCCACATTTTTAAAGCATGTATTACGACAACCAATTCCAAATCATGTGTCACATAATTGATCTCATGCTCATTCAATTTCATGTATTTGTAGCAAATCACATGCCCTTCTTTCATAAGGACTCCCTCGAATCCTTCCTTGCAGGAATCTATACACACAAGGAAGTCCTTGTTTGGGTCTACAATTTTCAGCACATGTGAATTGGTAAAAAGGTGTTTCAACTACTGAAAACTATCTTCACACTTTGTTGTGAAAATGAATCTAACTCCCTTTTTTGAAGGGAGGTGATTGGATAACTAATCTTGGAAAACCCCTTTATGAACCTCCTATAGTATCCTTCTAGGTCCATAAAGGATCTGATATCAGAGACATCCTTTGGGGTTGGCCAATCCATAATGGATTTGATCTTTTCAGGATCAACTGCCACTCCTTATTCAAAGATAACATGGCCTAAGTAATGGACTTGTTTTTGGAAGAAGACACACTTACTAAGCTTCGCATAGAGCTTTTGCTCTCTCATCACTTGAAGCACTAACATGAGATGTTCTTCATGATCTTCCCTACTCTTATAATAGATTAGGATACCATCATTGAAAAACAATGCAAATATGTCCAAGAACTTGTTGAGCACATTATTCATTAAGAACATAAAGGCGGTTGGTGCATTGGTAAGTCCAAATGGCACCACCACAAATTCATATGCGCATACCTCATCCTAAAGGTTTTTTTGTGAATGTCTTCATCCTTAATTCATACTTGATGGTATCCAGACCTCAAATCAATCTTGGAGAAAATTGTAGCACCACTTAATTGGTCAAACAAGTCATCAATTCTTGGCAAGGGATACTTATTCTTAATGGTCATATTATTGAGTTGTTTATAGTCTATGCATAACCTGATTGTTCCATCCTTTTTCTTCACAAACAAAGTTGGTGCCCCCCAAGGAGACACACTAGGCCGAATGTAACCTTTTTCCAACATCTCCTTTAGTTGTAGTTTGAGATAAACTATCTCTGGTGTACTCATTCTATAGGGTGCTCTAGACATTGGCACCACTCTGGGTACACGTTCTATTGAAAAATCAATATCTCTTCTTGGAGGTAGACCTCGTACTTCTTCTAGAAACACATATGTATACTCTCTTAATATAGGATGGTCCTCTAGGCTTGGTTTACTATCCTCAATAGATTTCAACACTTGTATTGCATACAAAGGACATCATTTTCTGCAATACTTCTTCACTTGAAGGGATAAGATTTGTCTCACTGAGACAAGCTTTTGAATTCCTTGTAGGGATATTTTCCTCCCTTCCTCATATTCACACTCCAATGTTTTATTATAATATTCCAACTTTGATTTATGGGTATCCAACCAGTCCATGCCAATCAACAAGTCATAAGATCCTAAAGGGAGCATGTTTAGGGTTTCTTGGGTGGGAAATCCATTCAAAATGAATTGGCATGTTGTTATGACCTCTGTCACTTTTCTTTTTGTTCTAGTGACTAGTTGTACCATCCATGATTTAGCATGTTTTACTTGTTCAAATTTACATTTCTCAACAGTTTGAGGGGAAACATAACTCCGATTAGAACTAGGGTCAATTAAAATGGAAACTAGATGGTTGACAATCAAACCTTCCATCTCCACCACTAAAGCTTAGTGGTCATCTTTTCTATTATCCAGGGATACATAAATTTGTGGCATGATCCTAGCCACATCATTGACTGTGGTAGCCTCCTGGATGTTGTATATCCTCTTATTTTCCTATTTCCTATGTGGGAATTCCCTCAACAAATGTTCTTCTCCACATCCCCAACATTTCAAGGGTTATTTATTTGTATTATATGTCTTTCCTAGTGCGGATCCAAAGGGTTTATTTCCACTTTAAGATGGAATCTTTTTCTCATACACACTCTTAGTAGGAAGGCTCATCTTAGATCTCTTCCTGTGATTCTTAAATATTGAAGATTTAAACCCCTTATTCTGGGATCCCAAATTATTTTTCTGTTTCTAATCCTTTTGAGGTTCTTCCTTGTTCTTGAATTGATAGTAGTACCTTGCCTTTCGAATAGTGTCTTATTAAGTCTTAGGTTCATGAAACTCAATTATTTCTCAGAAGGACTGAGGCAGTCCACTAACAAATCATTTCATCTTTACCTTTTCATCCTTTATGTAGGGCACATACCTCATCAACTCAAGAAATTTGTTGATATATTCATCTATTGTGAGTTGTCATAGCTTGAGTTCATATAAATCCTTGGTTTTTTCATCATGGTATCTTTCAGACAAGTACTTCCTCTTAAAGTATTTATCAAATTGTTTCCATGACAAATCCTTCTCATGAACTCCTTTCACATTTATAAGGTCCTCCCACCAAATGGAGGACTTCCCATTCAAGTTGAAAACAAATATTTGGGCCTTTAAGTTTGCAGAGTAGTCATGGACTCTAAAGTACTTCTTCAAGCCAAGTAGACAAACTTCTTCTTCTTCCCCTTTTTTAATTTCTCCATCGAAAGTGGATGGTTTGGCTTTCTTAAACTCTCCAGGGCCATGGCTCTTGGAATTTTTCATTCTCTTTCTTCTTCTCTGAGAATAAGAACTTGTCTCACTACTAGACAACTCTTTGGAGTTGTTTGTTTCTTCACTAGAGGATTCTTCTGTTGAATCCTTGGCGTTAGCATGTCTCTTGGCTCCATGTTGGGCCTTCTTTGAGGTGTTTCTCCTTGTGTGGCTACTTTCAAGACTATGTTTTTGTATCTCAAGTGGGATTTTGGTTTTCTTAGTATGATGTTTATCCATGTTACTAGCATTTGGTCCATGTTGTAGCTGCCTTTGTATATCTGATAGGATTTGCAATAGGACTAAATTAAATTTTGTTTTTTTTCTTGTTTTTTTTTTCAGCCTTTCATTGTCTGCCTTACAACTTTGTAATTATGCCATGAGGCTTCTTATAGTTTCATCCAAATACGAAGGGGTTTCCACCACCCTCCTCTGATCAGATTCTTCATCTCTATTGTGGGAAATTCCCCTCAACTCATGGTGTGTCACCATCCTTTATGTTGTAGTTTTCCTTGCTTCCCACTGATTGTTTAATTGTTGATAACAAAATTTTATGTTAGTTAATTGTCTGCTAATTTATGAACACACATGCAATTCATAAGGTGAAATCAACTTCATTATTTGGAAACATTAGCAACACATAGTTCATATTTTTAAAACATGTAACAATAGCAGAAAGTTTCATTCCTCTCTTCAGTAATAGATTTTACATAAGCTCTTATAAGTGGGGTAAGATAGGATGCCACCCCTTAAAATTTCTCTAATAAAATTTTATTCACATGTTCATGAGCCCAAGTAGGTCAAGTGTTGTAACCTGGCTCTAATACCACTGTTTCATACACCCAACCCCTAAGTATCATTTTAAGGGATGGGGTATAATTTTTTGTCTTTTCTCAATCATCTTGAATTCTCTGTAACTAGGATTCTATCATCTTCGATTCGACGAGGATTTTCCAATGACTATAAATTTGTCCAGATCCGAGTTTTGAATATGAAGTTATGGTAATTCAAAGTTCTTTATGCCTTCATCGACTAGAGTCTCTTACTGCCATGTGGTACCCATGTGGCTCCCTGTCACCCGACACTCCACATCCTCATAGCATACAAAGACTCGCTCAATTAGAGGTTGACACTTTTCTATCTATTATAGGTCTATTAACATAATTAATCATTATCATAATAAAATTTCTCTCTTTACTAACCATTTATTTAGTCCCCATTAGGGACAATTAACATTCATTAATCCATTAACCCCGTAATTACATTTTATTTGGCCTAAATTACCGGCTCGATAAAACTCAAGGATTATTTCCCTTTCACCTTGGGAATCCCACATTTCGGGGTGGATTGGTGTTAATTATTATATTATTACCCCGTCATTTTAAATCGTAATCTAATCATGTTACTAAATTTTTTTAATTATACTATAATATAATCATAATGAATTACATTATAATATAATTAATTAACATATATTACACTTAGGTTTATTAATACCAATTAATGTCGAAATTACTAGACTTTGGCATAATTACTCCCCCCACAATCTTATGGACATACCCAAAAACCCTTGAATGCCAAAGTTCTGGAGAGGGTCCCACTTATATCAGATCATGATGCGAATATAATTAATTATATTACCTTATAATATAATAAATTACATTTATATTTACTATAATCGATTTCATATTATTAATCTCACTAAACATAATATAATGTAATTAATTACATTTAATATTTATGCTAACATTGGAATACAGAAAGGTAGGTTCAGGCCTTCAGTCATTTTAGCTCATACACTCTATCACCCGAAACATCTCGGAGTCCGGAAGTCCCAGAGCCCCGAAGTCCCACTTATGCACGTTACACATTATATAATAATTTAAAGGAAAAAAAGGGGTGCTCTCATCCATGTGCGAATATTTTAATAAACTTATTTATAACGTATTAGAATATTGGAGTACATCTCCTTGAGAATTGCACCCATGTCTAATAAATCCTCAAATTATGTTTAATATTGGAATGAGGGAGAATTTCCAGGTCAAATCCCTCGACTCTTTAACACACTCTCCATTCCTCCAACTTCCCAGAGTCTCGGAATCCCGAAGTCCCGAAGTGATCCCATGCACATGGATTATAATACACATATAATATAATTATTTGGAAAAAGGTTGACCTCATCCACGTAAGGGTTTTATGATATTATATAATATATTGTAATACCATAAGCCCCCTTAAATTTTGTACCTAAGAATTATAATTTTCCATTAAGTTCTTTCCTAAGGAGATTACAGGCTGAAAGCCTTCGGGAGTTATCACAATGCAATCACTTCAACATCCCGAAGCCCCAAAGTCCCCAAGTGGATGCACTTGCATACATTGCACGTTAAAAAATAATTTAAATGGAAAAGGATTTGGTCTTGTCCATTTGTTCATTGTAATATATTTATTTTATAATAAACCCCATCAAAATCCATGCCCAAGTTTTCATAAATTTCCAATATATATATATATATATATATATATAACAATTTCACATGTCCATCACTTCCAATGCCCAAAGTCCCAATAATTATGAAATTATTAAGAGGTTGATCATTCGTGGATTAATCCTATTTAGTATGTAATCCTCCGGCATTCGATTCATTCTCCAGTTCACTCTCTACTTCAAACCTCTGGAGTCCTAAAGCCCCGAAACTCCGAAATGCATTAATAAATGGTCATAACGATCAATTATGAGTTTATTAACACACACACACACACACACACACACACACACACACACACACACACACATATTACCATTTTTTTGCATGTATTCAATGCCTGGTGAGGTTTAACTTAAAAATTATTGGTCCATACATGAAAATAAGGAAAAGAAATCTAATTTTTCAGTCTTTATAAAATAATTTAATAAAATCCTAATCCAAGGAAATCTCTTTATTCTAAAAATAAAAAACATAATTATAATATTTCCCTCCATATGGGTAAATGAATAAATTTGTTTCATTAATATTGTGCTTTACCATTCTTACCAAAATTTAAGGAAATTGGTCATAAGAGAAGAATTTCCTCCACAGTAAATTATGTATTTATACCAGAATTTACTACCCACCACAATTAAGGGGATCCCCCCAAAATTTGTAGGAAATTTAACACAAGTTTAGTATAATTTTTTATTAATTCCCAAGTGAAATCTAAAGGGATTTTTCACTTTGATTTAATTAGGAAGTGTCATGTTTATTTACAAATTATTTTTCCTCACTACCTATTTATAATGACTTTTGCATTTTTCAACATTTGGGTTGTTTCCCTAAAGTCCAAACATAGGTCTAATATACAATAATTTTTCTGTAATAAGGCTTGAGGAAAAACCAAAATAGAACATCAATATGTAGAAATAAATCTCTCTCTTTCCAAATGCTTTATAGAGACTTTTTTGTTTTGTTAACTATTCATTCATCCTTGCCTATGCATGAAGTAAATCGTGTAACTCAGACAGCCACAACATTCACTCCCAGAATTTGGCATAGACAGTCACAAGGTGAAGTTGTTCACCAACATAACATTCAGTTGTAACAGTGCACAGTCACACCTCAATTTTCAAGGAACTTTAATAAAAAAATTGAACTTATATTGCTTTAAAATACAGAGTATAATTATTACTAAACTTTAACACTATCGAGGTTTTAGCAAAATATACTTATCTAGAACCATAAATTGTTGTAACTACTGAAAGGGATGCCCTTTCCCACCCAACCATAGGCACAACAACTCTTGGAAGGATTTATCATTGGCCACCCCATAGCTAGACCATGATACCTAGAGAGAGATTCTTCCTTTTGTTCAGCAACAGCCAGGGACGGAGCTTATTCTCCTCCTCCCACAATAACTTGGCAGACTGATTTTGTCTCCACCAAGCAAGGGGGTCTGCAATGACTACTTTCTCAATCACTCATCTTCTCGGCAACCATGTTTATCAGCTTGGATAGAAAACGTTTCCCAATAGTTCCTATACCCAGAAACAAATTTGTTTTTCAGTTCTCTTCAAAACCAGAGAGTTGCACATGCTCTCCCTCTTCCAAAAATGGTCACCAGACCCATTCCTCTACATCCTCCCCCTCTTCCCACGATTTTCCTTCATTTTCTTTCCTTCCTCAATAAATTTCTCCCCACCTTCATAAATTTCCAATATATATATATATATATATAACAATTTCACATGTTTGTCACCCCTAATGCCCAGAGTCCCAATATTAAGAGGTTGGTCATGGGTGGATTAATCATGTTTAATAAGTAATCCTTCGGCCTTCGGGTCATTCTCCAGTTCTCTCTCTACTTCAAACCTATGGAGTCCCAAAGACCCGAAGCTTCGAAGTGAGTTAAGAAATGATCATAATGATCAATTATGAGTTTATTAACACACACACACACAATAAATATATATATATATATATATATATATATATATATATATATATATATTACCATTTTCCTGGATGTATTCAATGCCTAGTGAGGTTTAATTTAAAAATTATTGGCCCATACATGAAAATAAGGAAAAGAAATCTAATTTCCCAGTCTTTATAAAATAATTTAATAAAATCCTAATCCAAGGAAATCTTTTTATTGTGAAAATTAAAAATGTAATTATAATATTTCCCTCCTCATGGGTAAATGAGTAAATTTGTTTCATTACTACCGTGCTTTACCATTCTTACTAAAATTTAAGGAAATTGGTCATAAGACAAGAATTTCCTCCACAGTAAATTATGTATTTCTACCAGAATTTACTGTCCACCACAATTAAGGGGACCCCCCAAAAATTTGTAGGAAATTTAACACATGTTTAGCATAATTGTTTATTAATGCCCAAATGAAATCTAAAGGGATTTTTCACTTTGATTCAATTAGGAAGTGTCATGTTTATTTCCAAATTATTTTTCCTCACTACCTACTTATAACGACCTTTGCATTTTTCAACATTTGGGTTGTTTCCCTAAAGTCCAAACACATGTCTAATATACTATAATTTTTTTGTAATAAGGCTTGAGGACAAACCAAAATAGAACATTAATATACATAAATAAATCTCTTTCTTTCGAAATGATTTATAGAGACTTTTGTTTTGTTAACTATTCATTCATCCTTGCCTATGCATGAAGTAAATTGTGTAACTCAGTCAGCCACAACATTCACTCCCAAAATTTGGCAGAAACAGTCACAAGGTGAAGTTGTTCACCAACATAACATTCAGTTGTAACAATTCACATTCACACCTCAATTTTCAAGGAACTTCAATCAGAAAATTGAACTTATATTGCTTTTAAATACAGACTATAATTATTATTGAACTTTAACACTGCAGAGGTTTTAGCAAAATATACTTATCTAGAACCAGAAAGTGTTGTAACTACTAAAAGGGATGCCCTTTTCCACCCAACCATAGGCACAACCACTCTTGGAAGGATTTAGCATTGGCCACCACATAGTTAGATCGTGATGCCCAAAGAGAGATTCTTCATTTTGCTCAGCAACAACCAGGGACAAAGGTTACTCTCCTCCTCCCACAAGAACTTGGAAGACCGATTTTATCTCCACCAAGCAAGGGGGTATGAAATAAGTTCTTCCTCAATCACTCATCTTCTTTGCAACCCCGTTTATTAGCTTGGATAGAAAATGTTGCCCAGCAGTTCCTGTACCCCCAAAAAAATTGTTTTTCAGTTATCTTTAGAACCAAAGAGTTGCACATGCTCTCCCTCTTCCGAAAATGGTCACCAGACCCATTCCTCTACATCCTCCCACTCTGCCCATGATTTTCCTTCCTTTTCTTTCCTTCCTCAACAAGATTTCATGGGTCAAATCAAGAAGTTTCGATATGGGTACTTTGTCCATCTCCCCATTGATTCTTGAGGAATACTTCTCAACTATCAGCTCGACTGGTAATTAAATTCTCTGGATCAAAGGATTGTTCTGGGTCTGAACAATTTCAATCCAGCAGAGTACTGATCTAGTAGGGGTCATCTCAACCATTACTGGTTCCCCTCATCATCTCTCTCATGCATCATAATCTACATTGGCATTCCCTTTAACATTTATGCAACATCTTCCATTTTATTTAGTAACAGAAATATACACATTACATTTTATAACAAAAGGTTTATCAAGTTCAACATCCACACATAATCAATCTGTCCATATTCTCTTAACAAACTATAATTATATTTACAAGTTGTGGGAAATAGGAATATTACACTCACCCATAACTACTACAATTGTTTGAGATGGAGTCACCAGGTCAATGCATCCATCTATACTTGAATGTATCCTTCTTAATAATGTTGAATAAAATTAATGTAATTTAACTACTATAATTTGATGAAATAAGTAAATGATAACTATGAAGACCATTAAATTATTGCATCCCTCTCCTATAAATATATGCTCATTTTTCTCTCTTATTTACCATATTTTCTATTTTGTAGTGTAAATTACAATTTTACTCCATATATTTATATAAATATACCCCATATATTTATATAAATTTAAAAAAAAAAAATGTTATAAGGATGAAAATCAAAATTTAATGAGTTATTAAAAAGACATTAATAGTGATGGAAGATTTAGGTGTGACAAACTTTTGAAATCAAAAGGAAAACGAATAAAACTGTGATATAAAGACAAATTTTGGAATATGTTTAAAATCAGAAGGAAAGCGAATAAAACTTTGATATAAAGACAATTTCTGGAATATGTTTAAACTCGAGAATTGTTGGGTAGATGAGACAAACTTTTGGAATCCCTTACAAATAAGAAATTAATTCACATTTTTGGATTTATGAAAATAATATAAATGATCTCAAATAAGACAAATATTAGGATCTCTCATGGCATTTCCCCAGCAACCCGTCGTGTAGTTTCAGCTACTCGTCAACCTCATGATAAATAGCCCAGGCCTGGGCAAAGGTTCTCGAAGATCAGAATCAATATTCACTGATACAAACAACAATGGCGCCCATGGCAGACCAAATATCATTACTGTTGGTGGTGTTCACGGTAGCGGTGGCGCTCCTCCACCTTATTCACAGGTGGTGGAATATCCAGAGAGGCCCAAAAATGAGTAATAAGGAGGTTCATCTGCCTCCTGGGTCGACTGGATGGCCGCTGATTGGCGAAACCTTCAGTTATTATCGCTCCATGACCAGCAATCATCCCAGGAAATTCATCGACGACAGAGAGAAAAGGTAAGATAAACCTGGATGACCTGAACTTACTGGTTAATGTCATGCAAAAACCTGGAAAACCTTTGCGTTTTTTCATTTGAGGATTAGCTCTCATAAATTTGATTTGTTTTTTTCACTTTTCTGTTAAACCTAGATGACCTGACCTGAACTTACTGGTTAATGTCATGCAAAAATAATTTCATAATTCCAAAATATTCTAATAGATATTTTTTTCTCATATGGAAACTTATATATTAACATAACAGATATGATTCGGACATTTTCATATCTCATCTATTTGGAGGCCGGACGGTTGTATCAGCGGATCCCCAGTTCAACAAGTTTGTTCTACAAAACGAGGGGAGATTCTTTCAAGCCCAATACCCAAAGGCACTGAAGGCTTTGATAGGCAACTACGGGCTGCTCTCTGTGCATGGAGATCTCCAGAGAAAGCTCCACGGAATAGCTGTGAATTTGCTGAGGTTTGAGAGACTGAAAGTCGATTTCATGGAGGAGATACAGAATCTCGTGCACTCCACGTTGGATAGATGGGCAGATATGAAGGAAATTTCTCTGCAGAATGAATGTCACCAGGCAAGCAAGCTTCAACTTCTTTCATGTTTTCTGTATTTTGTTTTTGTGGAGATATTTTACTGCTTCAACTTCAGGCAGGAGATTTTTTACTGCTTAATTTGTTGGTGTAGATGGTTCTCAACTTGATGGCCAAACAACTGCTGGATTTATCTCCTTCCAAAGAGACGAGTGAGATTTGCGAGCTATTCGTTGACTATACCAATGCAGTGATTGCCATTCCCATCAAAATCCCAGGTTCCACCTATGCAAAGGGGCTTAAGGTATAAAAATTTGTGGCACATTTCACATATGCAAACTGTTGAGTAAAACAGTTTGTTTAAATTGAACATAGATTCATGCTAATCTTTCCTCCAAATTACCAACTCACTCTTACCCATTCAGATCTCTTTCTATAAATGTTACCCACTATTACTAGTTGTAAAATAGAATCTATTTTTATGGTTATGAAAATAAAGATTTAATGAATTAAGATAATTTTATTTTGTTGTAAAATAGCTTATTTTTAAAATAGAGATTTAATGAATTGAAATAAGTTCATTTTATGATGATGCAGGCAAGGGAGCTTCTCATAAAAAAGATTTCAGAAATGATAAAAGAGAGAAGGAATCATCCTGAAGTTGTTCACAATGATTTGTTAACTAAACTTGTGGAAGAGGGGCTCATTTCAGATGAAATTATTTGTGATTTTATTTTATTTTTACTTTTTGCTGGACATGAGACTTCCTCTAGAGCCATGACATTTGCTATCAAGTTTCTTACCTTTTGCCCCAAGGCATTGAAGCAAATGAAGGTATGTATAGATTCCTCTCCTTTCTGATTTTATCCAACATGAAATTTCCTCTTATTTTGTGTAACATGAAATTTCTTTTAAAGATATAACATTTGCTATTTAGTTTTTTCACTAATTGCTCAAGGCATTGGAACAAATGAAGGCATGTATAGATTCTTCTCCTTTTTTTTTTT
>WSFP011451431.1:0-19686 GCA_009831015.1 Picea engelmannii
GCGATAATTAAATTCCATGTACATAAAATAATAAATAAATGATTGCATACCTCTGATGTACATTGCAGTTGGGATGGCTCCTCTAGCGATGTAATTATGTTCATTTTTTTTACCATCTTCCTCTACTCTTTTTTTTAACATCCCTACTGAGTCTTGGTTTTCCCCTTATTTGTCCCTTGGAATTTTCAAAATCTTCATGGAAAAAAAAAACTAGGAATCATCAGATATAAAAATTCTATAATATTTCACAAAATAAGATATCAATGCGTATAGTAAGTTAATACGCACCGGAGTGTCAACCATATTTATACGCAATGATGCTTCAACCATATTTATACGCACCAATATATTATAACAGTGTTGTTGCGAAATTGAAAACATTTTACAAAATTTTATTTTCAACTGGTGCTTTATGAATTAAGAAAAGCACAACTTCCTGAGTATTGTTTATTACGTACCGTCGACCTGTGAACAAATTTAAGACATGGCATTTTCCACATAAAAAAACAGTATTATTTCCATTTTAAACTAAACAGTGCTCTTTGTAAGAAAATGTGCCCCGATACTTATCTAGATACAATATGCATTGTCGACTGCAAAAAGGTTTTTCTTTAATATTATTTCTAATTTAAATTAAGCAGTGTTGTTGACATAAAAATATGCATCGGTGCTCTTCCTGTGTATAGAGTGCACCTTTAACCGCAAAGGTATTTTAAAAAAATGACAACAACAGAACGGTTTAGGATCCAACGCAATGAGTGGTTTCATTGCAACGAATAGGAAACACCCATATATAAATAAACAAAGCCTATAAAAAAAATTCTCCTTGTGAAATATAGAAAGAGAAATCAAAAAAACAGTGAGGAAATTAGGGCTTCCAATATTGAAAGTAACTATGAAACTCTTTTTTTTTGTTTGGGAGTGCACAGAAAATTGTTTAAATCAAATAGGGGAAAGATTAAGATGATTAATAAAATGAAAGCATATACCTGAAACTTATTCTCTGCATATCTGTATGTGATCTACAGTAATCCCTTTCAAATTTGGCTCTTCAAAAAAATCCACCCACTCTAAAGTCTTTGCTGATAAATCTTTGTTGCACAAATATCCCTTATAAATTTTGGCAAAAAAATAAAAGAATGAATAGGGTTTTCATTTATAAACACAAAAACTGAAATTTCCATTCATTTTTTCATTGTATATTTCAGTGCATTGATGATAAAAGCGCATGTTGTTTTTTTCGAAAATTACATTTTTGATGCGCTATACAATGATCAGCGCACCGGTGTGGTGTGTACGTAATCGATTTATTTTTTGTAATAAATTTCAATGCACTGGTAGTAAACGTGCATTAACTTGCTTCAGTCAGTGTGTTATACAATTAGAAATGCACAGGTGTGGTGTGTAAGTAATAATGCATCGTAAAACAATTTAATTTGCAAAATGAAAATGCAAACATCCACATTTAAATTTTGTGAAGGTTTTGCTTTGCGGAGGCAATAACGGAGGTCATTCTTCAGTGCTTCACTCAATTAAATGCACCGGTGTGTTTTGTTTGTCAAAACGCACTAGTGTGTATTTAAATGATTAAGCGCACTATTTTATAAAAGTTATTCGAAATTATGTTTGAAATTTGATTATTTTATGCTTCCCAAGATGACGACTTTGGCTCAAATGCAAGAAAAAAAGGAATTATAATATAAAATGGTTAATTCTTCAAATTCCAACTCATTTCGTATCGTTGCAATCCCTTATAGTTCTCTCACACCGATTGCAGTACATATAGATTTTATTTATAATTCATTTATCTCATTGAATTTATGTTATGTATGTAGGTGCAGTTGAATAATTTTTCATTGAATTTTGCATAATCAAGATTCATGATCGAGTTCAGATGTTCAAGATACTCGATTAGTCCTAAAATTATGCAAGCTCTTATCAGAAGAAAGATATCGCAAGAAAATGTTTGATGAAAATGGACATTTGCTTTACCCTACCAATCGTAACAAGCCATCTTCTAGCAACCAACTTGGGTCAACAATATTACATTGTGAATTGGATCTCATTTATGTAGATACCTCGTAGGGCATAAGAAAAAGATGATTAAGTAATTGTATTTTTGGATTTTCAATGGAACTAATGTAAATGTATTGTTTAATTCGACATTTGTTTTATAAAGTGGTTGGTTGCATGTTTATTATTCGAAAAAAAAAAAAAAAAAAAAATCCATGCTTCTAATAAGTGTTTGGTAAAATGTTTGTACATATTAAATGCATTGTGTTACTAATATTATCGATGTAATGTTCAATATTTTTACAATCAAGATTCTTATGACAAGCGACCTGTCCACCATCGACCGTTGCACCCCACTATGATGTCAAGTCACAAGCTTGTTGCTAAATGAGCACAACTGAGAGAGGAAGCATAGCGAGAATGGTTGAAACAACCACCTATTCAAATCCCACTGTGTCATGAGTCACCAATTCAAAACCTCTACAGTAACACTAGTTCTTCACATGTTGGGGATGAAGGTAGAGGTTGGTATGGATGATTTCTTGTGAGATACCCAAGCCATGGAGGGAATGTTGTTAGATGAATTATAGCAAAATGAACTAGGGGATGATGATGTTGTAGATACCTTCTTCGAAAGCCTGAAATCTGCTTCCACCACCCCTCTCTTTGGTCAACTACAGGGGTCAAGGTCTACCCAACTAGGGACAACAATGTTATTGTACCACTTGAAAGAAATGTATGGTACGTCAGACACGTTTTTCTCGACACTTCTGAGGTAACTAACCATCAATTCCCCTAATATTTTAAGGAATCTTGTCACACAATGAAGGAACAAAAGGGTTGATTTTATTCATGCTTAATGACAATGAACATTTATATTGCCCACTAAATCCAGGTTACTAAAGGACAAGGTACTTTTGAGTAACAATGTCTTGCTAGATAGCTACAAAGAGGTAAAGAAAATGTTGAAAATGTTGGGTGTTGAGTACATATCATACCATGCATGTCTGAATGATTGTATTCTATACAAAAATGAATATGCGGACAAAGAGACATGTCCAGAATGTGGGCATGACAGGTACCATAAAAAAAAAAAAGTAAGGCACATGGTCCTACCCATAAGATATTGAGACACATGCCTATAATTCCAAGGATTCAAAGGCTCTTTCGTTGCAAACAGTTAGACATGTTGCAGGGGTGGCATCCCTCACATAGAGGTGAGCTAGGAGTTATGTGAATCCTAACAAATTCAGTATCCATGAAGCATATAGAGGATACATGGCCTGATAAATTCAAGGATGAAGTATGAAGCCTACAATTGAGCATAGTTATGGATGGAGTTGACATGTATTCCCTCCAAAACACCAACTATTATGTTTGGCAAGTGGTAGTGATCAATAACAATATCCCCCCATAGTTTTTCATCGAGATTTAACATCTTATGTTGGCTCTTATAGTCCCAGGTAGAAGATAAGTGAAGAGAATGGATGTCTACCTCCAACCATTGATCGATAAATTTAAGAAATTATGGGAAGGGATACATGTATATGATGTATCAAGACCCATCCCAATGGAGAGGTATTTTATGTTGTATGGAATATGTGCATACACCACGCATGATTATCCAGGACTAGGAGTTTTCTCTAGTAAGCAGGTTGATTGATTTGTTTATATTTGTAATGTTATTTGGCATACTTCATTTGGTCCAACTATATTTTTTACACTAACATGCTCTGTATACAATAACATCGCAGGTATTATAACAAAAGGGTATCATGGATGTATGTAATACCCATGTTTCCCCCAGTTTGTAAATATAACTATAACTGGCCAAGAGACTATGGCAGACTGAATATGTGTCAATGTTTGATTTGATGAACCTTTGTATAAAAGGGTCAATGTATGAATTTTTTGTTATTAATAGAAATTGGATATGTGTTGCACAACTGCTGAAAGGGGAGAGTTTTCCAAGATGGACCATGGATGTTATCAGAGAGATGGTGAGGGCAACCAAGAATGGTTGAGATGACCCTCACCAAACGAGTACCTACTGGGTGTAATTTCTCAACAGTCCTCTGACCCAGAAATGAATTACCAATTAGGTTGGTATTTGGAAGTCCATCCTTAAGAGTTAATGAGGAGATGGGGCAGGGTACCCATCTGTAAGGATTCTAGGCTTGACCATGAATTGGGGATTTGGACCCACACAACCTTGTTGAGGAAGGCAAGAAAGGAGGTAATTCGGGGGACAAAGGGAGATCTACAATGAAGCAAAGTAGAGAAAACAATCTCTAGAAGAGAAGAAAGCATGCTTTTCAACTCTGGAGTTGAAAGAAAAGTTGAGAAGCAAGCTTGTTTTGGTTGTAAGAAGCCATGGGCAGGGTTTTTCTACAAGCTGATAAATGAGGTTGACGAGTGACTGAGGAAGTGCTTGTGCATACCTCCTTGCTTGGAGTAGAGAAAACCAGTTTCCAATTTCCTGTGGGAGGAGGAGAGTACCCTTCGTCCCTGACTGTCGTGGAGCAAGGAGAAAGAATCTCTCTCAGAGCATCATGGTCTAGCTCAGGGGTGGCCAGTGGTAAATCCGTTAGGAGTGGTTGGGCCTATGGTTGGGAGGAAACAGGCACCCCTTTCAGTAGTCGCTTCACATTTTCCAGTTCTGATAAGTATTTTCATACTCTATGTAATATATTGGATGCGATGATTGAATGTATGAGTTTATGGTTAAGTCTTGTAGTATTTGAACAGTTATTAGAAATGTTCATTTACTTACATAAACTTATATATTTACATCGTCTTTGATTTACCTCAGTTTAGCCGTTAGAGAGTTATGGGATGTAAATACACAGCAGAGTTGGGGTAGGATTAACTGAAATGTCTAAGTTTTACCGACCCTTTGAGTTTAGCTTAGTGGGAATGTCAAGTTCAACTCTGTGGGAGAAGGGAATTTCCTTCATACTATCCACCCATGTGACTGAGGGTTCATATCCATGGCCTTAATCAAGTCTCGACTAAGAGTTTAGTGTAGCTCGGAATCCAAATATGATCCCATATGACCCAGGGTTGGAAACCCCTCGCTAAGCCTGAAAGGAGTGAAGCTACTTTGGCTCCAGGACTTTGGGACTTATGATTCCACAATCCTTGAAAATAGCCGAAGGCTGGAGTCGCGAATTGATGAGGGTCATAGATCTGGGAATAGAATGGAGATCTCTCTCAGCCGTTAGATCAGACTTAGGAAGGGGTAGCATTAAGAACTTCGGAAAAATCACACTTCGGGAGAATAGGGGTGGTCTAAAGCCGAAACTCTCGAATGTCGGAATTGCGAAGTTAATCTGGACCATTGAGAATAGAGGGACGTGTGTCTACAGATCAACGACTATCTGGAAGTTTGGGTATTCAGCGGTATAGGGACACACGATTTTCCTAGAGCTCTGCAAGCCGGAGTAAATCCTAGTTGGGAATGCTAGGTACACCTGGCAATATATCGGGCATGGTTCGAAGATTCGGAGCTCGAGAGAGGAAGCTAGAAGATATGCGTCGAACTCCCAAATGTTGAACTTCCTAAGTGACATGGATTGTTTATCCTTAGATCCTTCAAGATCCCTCTCAACCGTTGAACTAAGAACTCCGTTGAGAACCCCTCTTAACTTCCCAACCAACTGGGAACATGTCGTGGAGCGACATGTGGCCCTCTCTTGTCCCCTGTCAAATGTTGTCCGTTGGACTAGAGCCATTGGATGAGAGGCTACATGGCAAGAGATCCTATAGTCCAAAGACTTGGTACTATGGAGGAACTTGGCCAAGAGTTTTCAAGGTGTGAAAACTCCTGAAGTCACGAACGGTAAGGTGAATCTCAATCGTTGATAGGTAGAGGACACGTGGCGCTAGATCCGAGAGTCTAGAGACTTGGCTCTTCGAGGGATTCGTGATGTGAGGAGTTGGTAAGCTCTAAATATCGAAGTTTCAAAGTAACGAGAGTCGTGGATCTATGGATCTACGTGGGAAGAGCTCGACCGTGAGATTTGAAGGAAGATAGAAGGTCGTATATATGGAGCTGACATGGCACACTGACGTCACCCAGGGTGACGTGGACCTACAACTAAGGTGCCACGTGTCACCGAGATATGGATGATTCATAGACCCCTTATACTGTTAGAGCATGACACTAGTCACACCCTAATGAGGACACGTGTCACCCCTTACCCTCATCGCGTGTCAGCCTTCGGTTCATGCCCACCTGGCCAACGTGGTTGGTAATGCGACCGGGAGTCCGGGACTTCAAAAGTTTCAAATATTTGGCGCGTAGTATAGTGCGGAGACGTTCAACGTCGATCGTTGGTCATCGAAGACCGAACGTTCAACCTCAACGTTGAACGTCGAACGCCAAAAAAGGGATGTCCAACATCGAACGTCGACGTTCAAAGTAGAACGTCGATTGTTGATCGTTGAATGGCCAAGACCACGTGGATAGATTTTGGGACTTCAGGGAGTATGCATCCAGTAAGAAAAGGGGCATTCAGCGTTGAACGCCGAAGACCCCAACTAATAACGCCCGACTAACTTCGGGAGGCAATAACTTGCAAACCAAATCTCAGATTTTAATGTGGTGGCAACCGTTAGAAAGATCGTAGCGGGCAGTAGCTAATGGAGATCCCAGAATTAGGATTTAAGATAGTTAGGGAAAAAAAATTATGATGTCCCACCCCTTAAAAGAGTATTTAGGGGTTGGGTGTGTTACAAATTGGTATCAAAGCATGGAAACAACACTTGGCCTACTTGGGCTCATGCATGAGTCGAGTAAAAATATTATTAGAGAACTTTATGGGGTAACACCCTACCTTACCCCCCCTTCTATAAGAAATTTGTCTGAACCTATACTGAAGAGAGGAACAAAACCTTCTATTGTTGATAGATGTTTTGGAAGTCTGCACTATATGTTGCTAATGTTTCCAAATAAAGAAGTTGACTTCACTTTGCAATGATATATGTTGTTCATGAATTAGTAGATCAATAACTAACAGAACATGTTTTATCAGCACTCAAGAAGTCATTGAACAACAGGAAAACTACAACGTAAGGGATGGTGACACACCATAAGTTGGAGGAGAGCTCCCACAATAGAGAGGAAGAATTTGATGAAAGGAGGGCGATGGAACCCCCTCCAGATTTGGCTAAAACTGTAAGAAGCCTCATGGCAGAATTACAGAGTTGTAAGGTTGACAATGAAAAGCTGATAAAGGAGCAGGAAAAGAAGACTAAAATTAATGCAGTCCTACTACAAAGTCTATCATATATACAAAGGAAACTGCAACATGGTCCAGCTACCAATCATGTGGATAGGCATCATACTAAGAAAAATCCAACTCCACCTGAGATACAAAAGCATGGTCCAAAAAGTTGCCACACCAGGAGGAGGACCTCAAGGAAGGCCCAACGTGGAGCCAAGAGACACTCACCGGAATATTCCTCTGAGGACACCGCTAACTCCAAGGGATCTTCTAGTGGAAAAACTAGTTCCCATTCCCAGACGAGAAGAAAGAAGAGGAAACAATCCAAGAGTCATGACCCTGAAGAGTTAAAGAAAGCAAAACCACCCACCTTCGATGGATATATTAAGAAGGGGGAAGAAGCAGAAGTTTGGCTACTCAACTTGAAGAAGTACTTAAGAGTCCATGACTACTCTGAAACTTAAAGGCTTGGATAGCCATTTTTAACCTAAATGGGAAAGCTTCCATTTGGTGGGAGAACCTTAGGAATGTGAAATGAATCCATGAGAAGGACTTGTCATGGAAACAATTTGAGAAATTCTTCAAGAAGAAGTATCTGTAATAAAATTACCTTGATGGGAAGACCAATGATTTATATGAACTCAAGATGGGACAACTCAACATAGCTAAATATATCAACAAATTTCTCGAGTTGATGAGTTATGTGCCCTACATAAAGGATGAAAAAGTAAAGATGCAACGATTTATTAGTGGACTACCTCAGTCCTACCGGGACAAAATTGAGTTTGATGAACCAAAGAATTTAGAAGATATTATTCGAAGGGTGTTGACTTCAAGGGGCTAGAGAATCCTCAATATCAGCATTTCAACCTCCCATGGGGCTAAGCGAGAGGAGACGGGAATATCACCCTAAGCTTAAAGCCCCGGACAAGAATGTGCATTGAACTCTAGGCCAAATTTCCCCTAACCTACAGTTTAAGCGTGAATTCCTTTGCCTTGTAATTTTACATTTTAGTAATATTTGATTTTTATGTAATTTATGATTTTAATACTTTTATGTTGGAATTTATACATTTGACATAAAAGTAAATGCAAATAATAAAATGAAAAGACATTTGTTTTGTTTTGTTTTGTTTTTATTTTAAAAGAAAATATGTAAAACAAAACTAAGAAAGTTAATATAGCTAAGTTAGTTTTGAAGTGATTCAAAAATAAAACTTTATTAAACAAAACATTAGTTTGAAGACAACAAAAGAGAAACACTCTAATCATTTAATATTTTTTATTTTCTTTTAGCAGATAGGATATGATAAATAATAAGAAAAATAAAATAGTAAAGAAAGAAAGAAAAAGTTAATACATATTATCAAGCTAATAAATAAAACTTATACACATGATTTTTAAAAAATAAACACGATCATATGTCTGTTTGTCTTTTTGATTTTTATCTTTAATGTTGTCTTAAGAAGAGATGAGGAAAATTGAGAATTTAAGAAAAATAACAAAGAGACAATTTCATATTGCAAAAGAATTTGATCTTCATTTAAAATTATCCCCATACAAATTATTGAATTTTTGAAATCTACAAGTCTCTGCGTAGACTAGAGCCAGGTATATGGTCTTTAGCCACTCAAGAACAAGGTTACAATAGAAATACCAAGCGCGAAAAGAAAAAAGAAAAAAAAAAAGATGAGCCAGAAATGGAATGGAGCAATGATGGCAAATCACAAGGAGAAAACCTGCATATCATAAACTGATTAGCGCCAAATAAAACAGAGCTTGAATACAACAAACTAACAAGTAAACATTCACCTTCTGAGAACCAGCAAGCTCATCCTCGATTTATTTTTTTGCTACTTCACAAGACCCCATGCTGCCAAGGATTCTCTCAATCCCTACTAAATATGTAAAATAAGAATGAAAAGAAGCAGACCTCATAGCACTCCAAGCATACCTCTCTCTAAATTTTCTACCAAAGTTTTTCTCTATCAAAATTTTCTCTTCTCAAAATATTTTTTCCTCTTTGGTTGACTACTACTATTTTAATAGTGTTTGTTGGGCAGTTGCAATCAGTTTACAATTAGGGTTATGTGTGGGATGAAACGAACTGAATTGGAGAACTAACTTGAACTGCCTCCTTTCAAAATTAGAAAAAATAATATAATTTTAATTGCAAAAAATGAAACTGTTATCGACGAACAGTTCCTCATTATATTTGTTGTCAAACTTAGTGTTTCGCCCATCTGTGTCTTGGAGAAATGGAGTCGTGGATCAACTCCTCTAAAGTCCCGACTCTCTAATGTTCAATTAAATACCTGCTATATGAGATCCTAAGAGTTGTCATGTACAAGATGTCAATTAAAGCCATTGTCAGATATATGAGAAGGATTTGGTGCCAAACGATAATTTTGCTCTGTTATAAAGCATCCCCAGTTACTTTTCCACTATGAAGTCCCATGCCAATTGATTCATAAATTCCTTATTTCAATACTGTAGGAAAATTGTTGGGCGAATTGGCACCTCCTTTCTTATCCAAATGAAACATCTTGGCAAAATTTCTCTTACTGTGATAAACATTCAAAAACCACTCCTTTTCTGTCATAATGGATAATTTATACCCCAGAACTCGATCCTCCCAATCATTCATTCTCAGTGTTGCACTTTATTAAACTCTGGCATGACATATCTTATAATCCAATACAAAAACAGCCAAGTGGTTACATCTTTAATAAAATATGCATGAGTATTCTGAAATCAAACCGCGAATGAGAGAGGGTGGACTGAAATATTCATGTTCAATATTCTGACTCCTCTTAGCAATGGATTGTTCTACAACTACACCGCTTAGGAGCTTAGAACCACCCCATTTTTTCATAGCTCTCAAAAGACGGTGATATTGTTCTGTAATAGAAGTGATGGCACATCCTTCCTTACCAGCTCTTGATGAAATTCTTGGTACAAATAAAATGTTGAAATGTAGTTCTCAATTTCGCCAAAATTTGTTTTCTGCCACTCCAAGAAATTCCCTCTATTAATAACTCAAATTTGGGGCTTATCCAAAAGACATTGCTTTACAATTTTTCCACCTCGCATGTTTAAACTGAATGAAACAAATACAAGCGGGCATTTCTTCTCTTGAGCCCAGTTATGTTGTTGACAGCCATAGATGACAGAAAAAATGACAATAAAGGATTCTGATACAATGGCTCCTAGTTTGGATAATCATCTTGTGAAAATTAACTTCCCTAGCTCCTATTAGTGCAGCAAGATTCATTGTGTTTGAGCATGTAAGCGGACACCATCTGGGTCTTGAATCCAAGCTGCAAATTCTTGAAGATAGAACAGCAACAAAACATAATCCCTTGTATTTGTTTGTACAGGAAACAATTTTCAGTATAGTCACATATGTTGTCTGGAGATGTTACAAGTCATTACTGGGAAATTTTATTTGTGAAATCCATGAAGCATAGAACAGAAGTCACCATTCTCCACCTATATCCATTCCACTATTTTTTGAGTTGGGGAAGCATGTTTCAGTCATTACATGGTCTCTTTTTTTTATATGAGATGAAACTTCCTTGTCAGTGGTAGCTAATTCTTTGGTACTATTCTCCTTGACAGCGGTACCTGACTCTTTACTGCTAGACATTGCATCATTTTCATCTTGGAGCAATGCACGATGACTCATACGCAATTGTCCATGTTCATTTATCTCAATAAGTTTGACATCCAAGTGGTCACCAACTTTGATAATATCCTCAGCTTGAGCTACAAATTTTGCACTCAATTCACTGATATGCAAGGGCCCAATCTAATTCCAAGCCAAGTCCAAGTTGAGTCCGAGTGAACCCTTTACTGATTTTGAGGCCGAGTACGAATTTTAAAACATTGATTGCATATCTGCAGTTCCTGAGGTTTTCATCTTCAGGCGACTTGCGTCCAGGTGTTATTTCAACAAAAGCTCCAAATGCTACAATGGATTTTACTTCACAGTTCCTGTAAATATCACCCATTGTAGGAACCATTACCAAGCCATTAATCTTGCTTTTGGCCTGCTGCAAGCTTTCCAAATCCTTGGAAATGATATTTACCAATCTGTTTGGTTGTATATCAATGGAATCTACTCCAGTGTCTTCAATAATGTTTTTCATAGTTCTTCCACTAGAACCAATAATGAGATTCAATTTTCCAGGATTAACCTTCAACACATTAATAAGTGGAGCATATTTAGAGAGTTGGCGTGTAGGATGGGGATAACATTTTGTCATTTCAGCAAGAATGTGACATATTCCTTTCCTCGCTTGTAAAAGAGCTTGCTTTAGAATTGGTATTTTGATCCCTATCGACAGCTTTAAGTCCATTTGAAATGTTGTGATACCTTTCTCATTCCCAACTACCTTTAAATCCATATCACCCAAAGCATGTTTAGATCCAATTATGTCAGAAAGAATCATTGAGGTACCATCTCCCCATAGTCTTTGGTGTTGGCACAGGGGCAAACCCGGGGTTCAACACTACAACAGCGCACGAACAAAACCCTAACTACCGACCCTTTCGGCAACACCTGCGAAGCAGATGAAGTCTCACCCGAGGTAGAGGCAGGGGTGGTTGCAGTACTCAAGTGTCTGTAACCTTAGCTGGGACACAAATCTATGATTATGATACTTAACATAGCACTCAGCAGTGAACCTTCATCAATATCTAACCAATATCTACTTCGCAGACAAAACAGAGCATTGCATCATTCACCCAGATTTAATATATATAAGCACTTATCATAAGAACTAGATAACATCTCTTAGATTCAAGCACTAAGCAAGTTCACAGATGTCAGATCTAGCATCCAGATTCATCATAAGCACAAATCATAAACAGATCTATCTATCTATCTCAAAGCACTTAGCAACAAAATATATAATCACAACAAAACATCACACATAGTAGAATAACGCAATATTTACATGGTTCAACCCCACCCTGGGGCTACATCCACCAACTCTTATTCTTTATTATCTTCCTCAAAGGGTTACATGCACAGAGCCTTGAAACCCTACTCTGCATAGGACATAAGATCTGTGCAACTCACTGTATCCTTCTTCCTTTCGTTGCAGCACAAATCACTCCACAATCCTTTACAACATCTTGCATTTATCTCTGCAAACTTCTCACAATATGCACAAAGAATTTACAAATCATAGATCTGACACTTAGCTTATCGGCCTCTCCTCCTAGAGAGATCTCTATCTCCCTTCTTACATTGCCTAGACATCTATTTATACTTTACAAAATAGGCCTAAACATGGGTAAACCCATGGGTCGACATCCCATACCCATTACATATTCCCAAATCCCAAAAATGATCCAAAATAGGGTCAAGATCCTGCGATCTCCGCTTCGACTTGCACTCCTTCCTCGACAGGATATCGAAGTCCCAAAATAGGTCAACATGACCAAGAATCTCCCAAAACTTGGTCAAGGGCCAACATGCCCCAACACTCACATGTGACTTGTCCCGAGTCACTCTGGTCTGACTAGCTCTACTTCGAACACCCCGAGCTTGGCTCAAGCTGCTTCGACTTGCTGGTGTGCGACGATCTCTTGTTCTATGAGATCTTGGATGATTGCATCGTTGATAGGTCCTTCTAGACGTTGTTCAGTTGTAGTGGCAACCTGCTCTAGCTCTACTCCTTTCCCTTCTACCTCTGTACATAATTGATAAGCCTTGTCTTGTACTAGTTGGATTTTCTGAGTTATTTCCATAACTCTACTTTGGATAGTGTGGATCTGTTGCTTGGTGGTCCGCTATTTGTGGGATTGCTTCATTATTTCCACAGCTAACAAGGGCTTCAGTTGTGCCTATACCTTCTCAGCTTGGTACTTCACCTCTTAGAGCTGCGACTCCAATGCTCTTAATTCTGGCCTCTCACCGAGTCGTTCATATGTTAGGGCATTGCGATCAGTGAGCTGCTTACATTCCAGGGTAAGAGCCTTTAGTCTTTCAACTGCGCTCTTGGCAGCTACTTCTCTTTGGTCTCTGACATCTTGAGAGGTCTCAGGTACAGGGCATAGCTCCAAATCTACTATGCGTTGGTGTAGCTGCTGGATCACTTCTTCAAGATGTGCTACTTGCTTGGGAACTTGATCTTCTGCTTTTACTTCGACAACTGTCACAGAACGAAGTGCTCTATTGACTACTTATTTTACTTCGAGTCGCTCCACTCGCAATTGGTCCTTTTCTTGTTGTAGTTGTGTTTTTTCTGCGTTAAACTTCGCTTGGAGGGCAAGCTTTTCTCCTTCTGCAGCACTGCTTTGCTCTACAAGTACTCCCTGTACTTGTGCCAAAGCCTGGGTGGCTTGTGTTGTTTCTTCGTGTGCTTGTCGAAGGTGAGCTTCGACTGTATCAGTGAGGCAGTGGAGTTGAGTTGGCTCATCTCCCAAGTTTGGCTCTCCCATCACAGTGGAGACTGTGCGGCTGGACTGTAAGGCATGTTGTACTCCTCGGAGTTCAGTCTCAATTCGATCATACATCTCTTCTTGCTTTGTTGCTTGTTTCTCTACTATTTCTATCGAAGCATCGTTCAGGGCTATTATGAGGAAGTCGAAGACATCCGAGGTGAGGACCATCTGCATCTTGGTCATGGTGGCCTTTGCTTTCTTTCGGGAGGACGGTTTCGAAGGTGAACCTTTCCTCTTCTTCAGGGGATCAACCTCGTCTCCTTGCTTCTGCTCAACTTCTTTATCACCTAATTCTTCGCCATCACCTCCTTGCTCTGGTGATATGGAAGCAGCCTTCACCGAGGCACTGCTTAAACCATGTACTTCGTCGGTCTTCTTCATTTTTCTAGGTCCAAGTGTATCCTGCACATCTTCTGGGCTGTCAATGTCGGATATCTCCGTAGGGTCTGCTGGAATGAGGTGGTCTGCCGACCAGTCCTTTGTGATCTTGTCTAAGTCTTCCTATGTCAGCTTATAGTATAATTGAATTTGTTGCTTGTGTTCATCAGCGTGCACTGCGATGTAAATAAAATGACAATCCGCGCTGAAATTCATCAATGGTCTGAACCTGTGTAGGGTATTTGGAGTCATGCGAGGCTCGGACTGTATGGCTATCTTCAGTTGGTTGTAGTATGTATGGAAGACAACATTGGACTTCCACTGTTTATTCATGTCACTTGAGTACCACAATCTACTGAACTTCGCGGCCAATGGTTCAAATGGCTCGATGTACGAGAAGGTCGCACCTTCCAGGATCTCCCAGGCGATGAAAGCGATCAAGATCAAGAGCCAGCTGAAATGAAACTCATATCCTTGATCCTGGGCTTCTCTATAGTCGAGTTCTAACTGCTTCACTAGGTACTTCACCCAGTTCATTTGTAGGCCCTCTGTGCACTTCCCTGCGAGGTCGACTACAAAACCAGTCACTTGGGTGGGTCGGTTCTTTCATACTAACTTCCCTGCAATCAATTGATAGGCGAGGCGCACTGCGCCACTCTGGATAGAAGCTACCTTGTAGCCTCGTGTTCCATTCTCGACATCGCCATAAGTATCTTTGATTTTCTGTGCCAGAGCGCGATCCATGGCTTTTCTAGGGTAAAAGTCTTGAGGATCAGGTCCTTGCACACTCAACCCCGTGATCCGATGGATCAGCGTCGGATCAACTGTTATGCGGCGGTTGAGCCACAAATATCTGCCATGGTAACAAGACATCATCAACTTGACACATGCATTTACCTCTTGGTGTCTTCTAAAGTGAGGAATCTTCATGACGTTCAGCAGAGTGGACTGCGCGAGTTCATGGGTCCATTACTGAGGGATGATCTTTGAATTCTTTCCTTTGGTTCTGGTGAGGTACTTATGTGGGGCGAGCATGTTGTAGGCTTTGCGATCTCCAAGGTTGAAGTCATTAAAATTCAACGCTGCAATCTTATCTTGATCTGCTCGCACTGCGTGGATCCCCTTTGGGAGGTATGCAGCGACCAAGGTGTATTCGAAGTCTTTGGGCATGTTGTCTCGAATTATTACGCCACTCAGAGGGGGAATATATGCAAGTAATATGCTTGGGATCAATTTGGCATTCGCTAAATCATCCTTATGCTTAGTTCACTTTTCATCTGATGGTCGGGACGGTCCGGCTCCACGAGCAGTAGACGGAGAGGCTGGCAGTCCTCTCGTTGATGATGCTTGTACCACTGTAGACATCGACACGACCCATTCAGTCATGAAGTCGATCAAAACTTCTTCGACAACTCGCTTTGCACCACTCAACTCGTCTGACATATGCACTCGGGGTTAACAATCTCAGGTTCAGGAAGTAACTTAGGCACAGTAGTGAGATAGAGAGCAAGAGTGTGATGATCACAGTGCAAAATCACTTAGTCTGCGGGCTCAAATTCTCAGTTGGCAAAAGTGTTCTCAATGCATGGTGCGACGGGATAAGTAGGCAACTCAGTAACGGGTCATTGGCAATGGGTATGAAGCCTTCATTAACGTCGTTATGTCCCTTATGGCGCGGTCCCAACGATCTGGTGGCAAGCTTTCTGTCCATAAATGTCTTTCTATCTGTTCAGGGTGCGAGTCTAATGGTTATAATGTCCCCAATGGCTATATTGCTTCACCATGGCGAAGTGTCATGTGTCGTTGTTCTGATATCCCAGGCAAGTTCCAATTTTTTAGATTTTCCTTCTGCGAAGTTCCCTCTAGAGCCTTCTGCAATTGGTCGATCTTAGATCTCTTCTTACTTAGCTTTCTAGCCTTCTTCCCAGTGAGCTTCGTCTCGGTATGCCTTTTTCCATTCTAATTCATATCTTCTTTTGACCTAGTGACTTCACGTTGTTGAGATTCTTTCCTAAGATTTGAGGTCGGTCCGTCTTCGTTATTTGGAATAGGTACCTCAATCTTTTGTGGGTCTTCTAGCATTCTTGTGACTTTGAAATCCGAATCTATGATGTTAATTAGCTTCGATCTATTCTTCTATTCTTCGATCAAGAGCATGATCTTCCTAGTCATGAAGGCTTTCAACTCTTGCTTCTTCTATTCTAAGGCTTCTTCTTCTTTCTTTCTGGCCTGATCTTTTTCAATCCAAGGGTTTCCTAGTAACATGGTAAAAGGGGCGTTGTCCTCAATAAATTTAATGATCTCAAAATCTTCGTCCATCGAAGCTCCATTGGCATTCATAGGTATCTGAGCGAGCTTTCCACATAGGTGTATCATCTTTCCTTTGAATAGTCATATTCCTCCTAATGAAGGAATCATAGCAGGCCTCCTTATAGCTTCCCAAGTTCTTTTTGTCATGATATTCACCTGTGTTTCCTCATCTAGAACACAGCCAATGTCGAAGTCTCATATTCTTGCTTCAAGGTATTCGTTTTCTTTGAAGATGTCTGATAATCTGACGTGTCGGTGGTCACTCAGGGTTTCTTTCATCTGTAGCAATACCTTTTCTAATTCTTTTTGTATCTCTACCATTTATGGATCTGCCTTAGGGTTTTCTTGTCTCGTATTCATTTCTTCAAGCTTAGCAATCATTCTAGGACAATCCAATACTTCATCGTCCATATATTTACAACAAATACAACTAGGTCTTCTCCCAGGGCATTCCTTAGCAAGATGGCCTAGTTTTCTGCAACTGTAACAGAGGGTTAATCATCTCTTTCTTGTAAATGATCCCCAACCTTTCATGTACTGCGCACTAGGATCATGGTGGCTAACCTGCAAAGAATTCTTTCTAGGATCCTGCATCCACTTGTTAGTCCAAACATTATTTCTATGCATAGGTATAACATATTTTTCACTATTATTATCATATCTACTCATATCAAATCTTCTTTCATTTAATGATACCCTAGTCTACAAGCTAGGATGGAATTTATCAAACATACCTAGATTCATACTTTTGAAATAAAAAATTTCACTTATCTTACCTCTACAGAGCACAAAGCTTTCAGATCTAGAACTTTTTTAATATTGTTACCTTTATCAGAGCACAGAGCTTTCAAATCTTACCTCTTCTCTTTAGATCGGGCTTCTTTCTTTAGCATAGAGCTTTATAAATCAAGTAGAATAATGCGCACTAGGGCAACATATCTACGCACAGAGTTTCCACAATTTCAGATCGGATCTTTGCACAAAGCTTCTTCTTCCTCAGTTCCCAGCAATCACAGCTTCGGGTCCCAGCAACGGAACCATTTGTTAGCACAGGGGCAGACTCGGGGTTCAACGCTACAACAGCGCACCAAACAAACCCTAACTATCGGCCCTTTCAACAACACCTGCGAAGCAGATGAAGTCTCACCCGAGGTAGAGGTAGGGGTGGTTGCAGGACTCAAGTGTCTGCAACCTAAGCTGGGACACAGATCTGTGATTATGATACTTAACAAAGCACTCAGTAGTAAACCTTCATCAATATCTAACCAATATCTACTTCGCAGGCAAAACAGAGCATCGCAGCATTCACCCATATTTAATATATATAAGCACTTAGCATAAGAATTAGATAAGATATCGTAGATTCAAGCACTAAGCAAGTTCACAGATGTCAAATCTAGCATCCAGATTCATCATAAGAACAAAGCATAAACAGATCTATCTATCTATCTCAAATCACTTAACAACAAAAGATATAATCACATCAGAACATTGCACAGAGCAGAATAACAAAGTATTTACGTGGTTCACACCCACCCTGGGGCTACGTCCACCAACTCTTCTTCTTTATTATCTTCTTCAAAGCGTTACATGCACAGAGCCTCAAAATCCTACTCCGCATAGGACAGAAGATCTGCGTAGCTCGCTAGATCCTTCTTCCTTGCATTGCAGCACAAAGCACTCCACAATCCTTTACAACCTCTTGCACTTATCTTTGCAAACTTCTCACAATATGCACAGAGCATTTACAAATCATAGATCTAGCACTTAGCTTATCGGCCTCTCCTCCTAGAGAGATCTCTATCTCCCTTCTTACATTTCCTAGACATCTATTTATACTTTACAAAATAGGCCTAAAAATGGGTAAACCCATGGGCTAACATCCCATACCCATTACATATTCCCAAATCCCAAAAAGGATCCAAAACAGGGTCGAGATCCCGCGATCTCCGCTTCGACTTGCGCTCTTTCTTCTACAGGCTGTCCAAGTCCCAAAATAGGTCAACATGAACAAGAATCTCCCAAAACTTGGTCAAGGGGCAACATTTGGTATCGAAAATCAAACCCATTGCAACTCCTGCTATAGAGCATTTTAAGGGAACTACCACATCTTGCATTGCAAAAGCAACCTCCACAGACAGAAGCCATGCTTGAAGAACCATTTCTTTCTATGATAGTACTCTCAACAGGGACTATATAGGGAAATTCTTCCTGTAAAGGAAGTGATGGTTCAAGAGCTCTTTCTGATAGCATTCCATGACCAATTTCCCTCCTCCTTGGAGCTCCTATACGTATTACTTCTCCTACTCATGATGGTGGGAAAGTGTTAAGCCCTAAATAATGGCTCATTACCCCTTAATTGGGGCATATTACATTAGTAATGTTATTTTATTTATGTTGGCTTGAGTCCATTCGTTGTAATTGTACCTCCTAATCTCCTATATATAACAAGGAGACATTTTCATTTGGAATCATCTTGTATTTGGACATTTATGTGGGGTAAGGAGGTTGCCCCATCGAAAGGCTTATTAACTGAAATTATCGTTTTTTCAAGGCGTTGAGTACTTATACTGAGGTTTTTGTATGCTATATTGATATTTGGTTCTTAACATATGGTATCAATGCTCAAGGTCTTGGGGTTTCGCTGCTACATCTGAGACACCATGGAATTTTTCGCTATAACTTTTTTTTCTACAATGTTTTAGAAGGAACCCTTTGGAATATATTTAGTAGACGGATCAAGGTACGTTGGGTTAAAATTTCAGCTCCTGAGGCATTATACTTTAGAATATACAGCCTGTGTAAGATAGGGTTCTGGAATCATCCTGAATTGAGTCATCACGGAATTTTCGCTATAAAAAAAATTTGTAACGTTTCAAACCCTGAAATCCAGAGAATATTCATAGAAATTATTAAGTTAGTTGTGATAAAAATTTATGCTTCTGGGTCATCTTACATTTGTAGATACACCCTATGGAAGATAGGGTATTTGACAAGTCCTATTGACTAGTCTCAAGAAGGTGTTCCGGGTAAAACAATCATAAATTCTTCATAGAGTATCCAAATTGAGTGAGACCAGTTGCATTGGATAGTGGACAATTTGTAGTATTTCTGGTACAAGTTTCATAATTTTATATCAATTATTTTGTGCACGGCATGCTATACAAGTGATATCTCATGGAAAGGCCAAAAATCAGCAAGTTGTGGGGAAGTTACCATAAATTCCACTTGGCACATCCGATTTTGATCAGACCTATGGAATTGCAGAGAAGAAATATTAGAGAACTACAAAAAAGAAAAT
>ML872038.1:0-14950 GCA_009831015.1 Picea engelmannii
AAGGAGGCACTTAAAACATCTCATACACTTGATTTGGAGAGGAGGAATTGATTAACTGAAGTCAAGAAACTCTTGACACCTGAGAAGAGCTCTTAATCAAAGGTTTTGAGGGTGAGCGCTCCCCTATATCAGTCTAGGGAGTGCTGGCGCTCCCCTATAATGCCCCAGGGAGCGTTATAACGCTCTCCTGCCCCTCTGAAGGAGCGCTATCCACCTTTGGAGTGTTGGAGCTTCCCTCAATCTTCCTAGGGAGCGCTACAACGCTCTGATGCCCCTTTTGAAGGAGCGCTACCTAATCTGAGGCAGTAGTTGGCCCGTTGAGGAGAATAAGGGGAGGATCTTTCAAGTTTATAAGGCAATTGCATTTGAATTCTTGGTTCCATCAGGAGATCCTTGATCTAAGGATGAGGTTCCTCAACTTGTTCTAAAGATAACTCAAGAGGTTAAGCTCCTCTTAACCTATATAAGCAAGCTCTATGATGGTGAAAAGGGGGAAGAATTGCTAGCATGAAACCTATGATCTCATAGGAAACACATAGTCAGCCAAAGGAGAGTGATCAGTGAAGCTGCTGTTATCCAGGTTGTGGATCTTTCAAGCAAGGGTTAGACGAAGGGGACTTGACAAAGTTGTCGCATTCACATCTATGATTGTAAGTATTGTTGTCGTTATTCTCATTAATATGACACGCTTGGCCTGTTTCTTTCTAGTTTGTGTCTGATGTTACATGAACTTATCAATGATAGATAGATCTATTTTCAAGCTAAGATCAGTAGAGTAGGAAGTGGTCGTATCTTTTTTGTCTACAGGACTCAATGAGGAGCAAAGGATCGGAGCTCAACTCGGAGCGTGTAGGGACAAACGTCGATAAAGAGGTACTTTTGTTCTCCTTCTTTCTCATGTGTTAGTTTATATAGATTTGAAAGGAAGTCAGTGTCCACATTAAGCATTTTCTGTCTTAGAGTTAGGGTCAAGCTCTTTGAGGTGATCTACCTGTCCGTAGGGAGATTTTCCTACAACAGAAACTGGCGACTCCACTAGGGAGATAGCCTCAAATCAAAATTTCTTGTTTTGATTTCTCCTCATTGACCTTGTTTTACCCCTTGATTGTTTCAGAGTTGGTTCACTCCTCTTTTGATTGGTTTCATGAGCTTATTGGCTCCCTACCCCATCATACTCAGCCTAATTGTCTAGATTGAATTACAATTTTTGGAATTTTTGACATTTTTGGGGGTTTTTGAACCTGGCGCCCCTATCCCTGTGTTAACGGAGCGCCAGGGCTCCCTAATAGCCTTACACAGAGTGCTATAACGCTCCTTGCCTTTGGCCAATAAACCTTCCAGAATTGTGTTTTCAGAGTTTTTTCTCTATGTCTCTCTTGCTGGGTCACCTTGTGAGTCAATCCTTCTTCTTTCCAGCTTGGACAACTATCTTTTTCTTGAAGAACAAACATCTTGTTGTTTGGATTTTGTATCCTTCTTCACTATTGTTGTTGATTTTTTCTGCCATTTGGAGTTTGAAACCCATACATCATCTTTCTCTTCTCATCTACTGAATGAAAAACTCTAGTGAAGGTCATCAGAGGTCTACATATCTTTTCATTTGGTTCTAGTTAAGATAATTGTTCTTCGACTTTTTCTTTTGAGTGTGAAGTTTGATTTTCTCTTTGATTGTTTCTTTTCTTTCACTTCTTGTTTTGATTACAACGAGAGGGTGTATTGTTTGTATGATTCTTGCTTCTGTTGGTCTGATCTTCATTCATCCAAAAAGATAATTAGCAAGACGAACATCGTGTTGAATTAATCATTATTCATATGCAAACAATAAAAAAGTATCGTCATGATTGATTGTGCATGTTAGAAGGCATATCAAAAGTTTTAGCATCACATCAGGATTTGATTTGAAGAAGATTTGTTTGAGGGCATTCCTTATTTGTGCTAGTTAGTGAAAAGAACTCTCTCTCTCTCCCTTAGATAGATGTTCATCAAAAATAAATGAATGCTTATCATCTTTGATGCATTTTTGGGACTGAGTCATAATTCCATTCGTTTCACTTCCATGCACCCCCTTTTGCGTAAAGAACAACTATAAAATCAATGCTAATTAAAAATTATTTAGAACTTTTTCTTTTCTAGGATCCTCCACCAACAGTAGACTAGACTTAGTACTTTGGATTAGGCTGTGAGCATAACTCTCCAAAGTTTCCAAAACAAACATTATCATCTTGAGTTAGGGAGAGTCAAATCCAATCATCGTATAAGTATGCCTGGGATCCCCCTCTCACACAGGGGTTATGCACGAGGTCACATTCGAGTGAGTTATGGAGATTATCCCTCCGTGGTTCAACTGATTGTGGTGGTCAGATCGTATTATGGGGGTCACTTCAAGTTAAATCCACAATTACTGCATGGAATCCTTCTAGTTGATTTCGGGCTCAATACCCTGCCCGTACGTTCAGATCGGACTGTCGATTGTTCCCACCCAAGGGCTGACTGCGAATTGGTAACCTTAGTGGCCATAATCTTTAGTGTCTTACACAAGGTGATGGTGAAGGGAAGTCTCACTGTACCTGGAGCAGACATTGGTCAAACTCACTCGAGCTCCTTGGAGGGTAAATCCACAATTACTGCGTGGAAGCTTGCACCAAGGCATAAGTCCGTTAAGCAGGTCGCCATTGTAACTATTCCACCCTATCCCCGCCCCTTCTGGACTTGATCACGGGATGTTGGATTTCATCACCAACTAGTACAGTCATCAAAAGAAGGTCATGTTTGCTTGGTTGTGATTCTTAGATTTCTATTAGCGTATGTTGTTTCTTTTCGGTAGTTGGCCATATATTTTTTCCGCCGACTCTTTTTCGCCAACATCGACCCTCCACGTCGTTCGCGGAGGCTATAGGGAATTCCTCCAGAAAATATGGAAGGAAAAACCCCTTTACCCCCTCATTCTATGGAGGAATCTCCTCAACAGAGCAAGGTTCAAAATACTACAACTTCTCAGGAAGAAGTTCCCACTCCTTTGGATAATTTTCGAATTGTTTCAGAGTCTCCGGAAGCTTTTCGTATTCCGGAGGGATATGAATGACGTGTCCTCCAACTGAATTCCACTGGTGAATTTGTCATCATAAATCCTTCTGACATTCCGGCTGGGTCTTATCAAAACCCTTTAGCCAATGACCCCTTTTGGACCACGGACATTGTTCGAAGTCCACCACACTTGGTGTGAGATCTTTATGGAATAGGGGAAGGTGTCGACGCACCTTTTTCCTACACTGTACCCCTAAATCATTTCCCAGGTACCACCATTTTTATAGCCACACCTCTCGTTGGTCTGAACACATCGTCCATTGGCCCAAGGTCTACTCTCCCCCTCCAGACGGCCCATTCTACAATGGTCCCTCACATTCCAACTATTCCTGTCGGTAACGCGGTGGTTAATCAAGCTGCGATTGGCACACCTGTAACACCAAGACCTACACTCCCTTTTGGGTTCAGAGAACTGAATGCCTTCACTGCCACCACTACCCAAGCTACTACTACCCAAGTTGTACCGGGAAGTTCCATACCTATCCAACAACCCGGAGGTACTGGTCTTGGTGGTCCTAATCCGCTCGGTGGCACCGGTCAGTCATTTACGTCTAGCTCTCAAATTCTGGGAACTCTCCCTCACGTTGGGGGGCATCCTCCGACCAGAGGACAAATTCCGTTTGGGGGGCACCCTCATGCGGGGGGGCAGCCTCAATCCGGAGTCTACCATAAACCACACGGACAAAATGTGTCTGTCGCACCTAATCCATGGAACGTCATTTTTCAAGGAAACCCACAGTTCTCGGTAGGAAAAAATTCTCAGACTTCACAACAACCCCCTTATGGACAAATTCCAAACCCAACCTATAACCCGAAAAACCCATCTGGTTATCCTCTACTCACACAAAACACCTCAAATCCTGTGCACTCTGGTCAAAACCAACCTCATACAAGAGAGCCCACTAGTTATAATTACCCACATAACCCGGTAATGGGCCCTATTGGTGTCCCGCTGCCACACCAACATTACCCATAGGTTAACCGACAACTACCTTTTCTAGCTACCCTGGATCTTCCAGACTTGTCTCGGTTAACGAATGATCCTATTTTTCATTCTCTGGTTTGGCCAGCTATTCCAGCTAAACTTCCCTTTGATATCCCAAAATTTGACAGAAAGTTCGGAGAAGACCCAAACAACCACATGATGAATTTCCATTTGTGGTGTTCATCCAATTCCCTCATGGACGATTCTATCCGTTTGTGTCTTTTCCAACAAACACTTATGGGTTCCGCAAGGAAATGGTATATTGAACTACCACACACATCTTTTCATGATTTCAACTCCCTCGCCATGTCCTTCCTCACACACTTCCAACTGCCCATTCGATACGAGACGGGTACTGAACTATTAACCTCCCTTCATCAGACAACTTCCATACATATCTTCAATCATATTCATGAATGGAGACAACGACGAAGGCTAATCACAGCGGTCATTCCTGACCAATTATTAGTGGAATGGTTCACTAAATCATTGTTACCCTAGATTGCTCGTGATGTTGCCGTGGGTGGTGTAGTCACCGAGGAAGAAGCCATTGCCTGAGTTCAGTACTTAGACTTAGTCTATTCACAATCCGATACACTGCACGAGTTGATTCTGAACGCTACATGTCCCACTAATGATCCATCCAAACCATCGTCTGCTTCCCACGCGGATGGAGTTATTGGCTCCATCAAAACCCAATCTACTACCCAGTCTGCTGGAACGATTCAACGGCCCGCTTTGACGGCTGCTCCCAGCTCGACTGCACCCTCTTCTACCCCCCCTCAAACTCAAGTCATCTGAGGTGAATGCGGTCCAATCAACCCCTTCACAAAAACCTGGGGGTAAGAAGAAAGCGAGAAATAAACCAAAGAAGAAAAATAACAACGAAAAACCCAAAACCCAACCGCAAACCCCTGCTGCAGGAAAATAACCACAATGAAAACCGAAATTCCCATGTCTCATTTGTGGAGACGATCACTACACTCAAGACTACCCACATCGAGATGAAGTGGCCAAACTTTTCAATTGAAATTCACAACCCGCTGTACTTACTCAGCCTTTTCCACAGAAGCAATCTTTGGTTTCCCAAACCCCCATGCCGGGGGGAAGTTCCAACCAACCCCATGATGAGGCCTAGACAAGTGCCCACATTTACATGTTTAACGGGGTTAATCTAACCACTCACTCTGTGACATATGACACACCAGTTAAACCTGATAAGCTAAAGATTGGCAACGGTTCTTCGCCGGACCCGTTACCATCCTCTGTTAATCCTCCGTCTGTTAGCCCTCCATCTGGGCCACTCCAGATCGAGAAACCTTCTTTTGACTCCATCTTATGCCCTCCTAAGAGTACCATCCAAAAATCTACTTTCAATCCTAATTCACGGGCTGCCCAAAATTACAATATTGTAGAAGATTTGGCCCAAGCACTGTGTGCTATGTCTACCTTGAAAGTTATACAACACTATCCCAGCCAACGTAGAATGCTCTTAGCCGCTATCGGCACTTTTGATCCTGAGTCATCAAACAACCTCACGTTTAATCTGGATGACCATCAACTGCGACTCTCCCACCAACTAGCTTTCCAAATCGATGTTGTTGTTCACAATCAACAAATCCACCGAACTATCCTGGATGAGGGAGCCTCTACATGTGTCATGTATCTAGCCTGTTGGAAAGGGTTGAAATCACCTGCCCTTAGCAAATCCCCTACGATGTTACACACTTTCGATGGATGAGGTTTTCATCCTCATGGATTATTACAATCCTTAGTTGTTTAGTTGGGTGGAAAAACTATTATTGTTGACGTCAAGGTGGTCGATTCTCTCCTTGATTACAACCTATTACTCGGAAGAAGTTGGTTCTACTCTATGACTGTCATCACCTCGTCAGTGTTTTGATGTGTACAATTCCCCCATCAAGGAAAAATTGTAACCATCGATCAACTTGATTTCTGTACACCCGACGCTCGCATCCCTGCCACCAACAACATTCCTTTTTTGGGAGACCACCCAGTTACGTATGAAAGCGTTGGTGTTGGCTTATTGAAAGATTCTATCCTTATGGGTAATTTCCCTACACCACTTCCACTTACTGCACATCATATTTTCGTCGTCATTATGGTCTCGACTACACCTTCTCAATCCTTGGAATCATCTAATCCTTGGATTGTACCTAGTCCTTTGGAATTCGATGTGCTCAGTGACACTATGCCACTTAGCCCAGCCGAGGCTGCATACGTAGCTATTCAATTTTCCTCTCCCTCTTCCAACAATTCACATTCATTGGCACCCGATGCCTACTCAATGCCCTCATGGTTGGATCCCCTATCATCTACTGTCGATTACATTTCCCACATTTTTCCTTCTGACGAATCGATTATGGAAATGCTTAGCATCAACGATCTTCCTTGGGATGATAACCATCATCGATCCTCTTTTCTTCCACCGTTGGAAGAAATTCATCGAGAAATACACTATGTCTCACCTCCCGGTGTTACCGATGCTCCGCAATCTCCTACCCTCACACAAGATGCTCTCTCTGAGGGGAACATGGGTAACATCTCCACTACGATCGTGATTGACATTTCAATCAAAGAAGGTGTCGTGGAAAACATTAAACTTGGTGCCAATTGCACACCCGACGAAGTGGTTTCTTACACCACTTTGTTTAAATAATTCTGCGATGTCTTCGCATGGAGCTAAGAAGAAATTCCTGGGATCGACCCTTTAATCATCATGCACGAAATCAAAACTTACCCTGACACGAAACCTGTTCGACAAAAGCTTCACCCAGTTCATCCCAAGAAAATCGCAGCTATAAAGGAAGAAGTTGAAAAACTTCTAAAATATGGCTTCATCTATCCTGTCCCTTTGACAGAATGGGTCTCCAACCTTGTTCTGGTTGCCAAGAAACAATGGACCATCCGTGTTTGCATTGACTATCGAGATCTCAACAAATCTTGTCCCAAGGACAACTACCCTATGCCCTTTATCGAACAAATCATCGATAATTGTGCAGGGAGCGTAATTTTCTCTTTCATGGATGGCTTTTCTGGATATAACTAGATTGAAATCTTACCTGCAGATCAACATAAGATAGCCTTCATTTGCCCTTGGGGTACTTTTGCCTACCAAAAGCTACCTTTTGGCCTTAAAAATGATGGTGCCACTTTCCAGTGGGCCATGTCGTACGCTTTCCATGACATCAAACATATAGCAGAACCATACCTTGATGACTTACCCACCCATTCACTAAATCGATTTGATCACATTGATCATTTACGGGAGATTTTACTTCGATGTAGGTTCTACCGTATTCGTCTGAACCCACACAAATGCATTTTTTCTATCGAATCTGGTCAACTCCTCGATTTCATTATCTCCAAAGACAGGATCAAGGTGGATCCCTTAAATATTAAGGCCATCCTATCCTTACCCCCACCTACCAATTTAACCCAACTCCAAAGTTTGCAAGGCAAAGCAAACTTTCTTCGCCATTTCATCTGCAACTATGCTGAGATCACTAAAGGATTTATGCAGTTACTACAAAAGAACATCCCTTTCATCTGGGATGCAACTGCCCAACGATCATTCGATTCTCTCAAGCACGTTTTGACCCACGCACCTTTGTTACATCCCCCCGAATATACAAAGGATTATATCCTTTACTTGGATACCTCTACTTCCACCATTGCGATGGTGTTAGTTCAAGAAGACCCCAACGGAGAAGAACATGTGATTTATTATCTGAGCAAGAGTCTATCTGGACCCAAACTCAGATATTCACATGTCGAGAAACTAGCTCTAGCAACTGTCATCATTGTCCAGAGGTTTCGCCATTACATCTTATTACGCACCACCACGGTAATCGCATACTCCAACCCCATGTACCACGTCTTGACACGTCAAGTACTTGGGGGCAAATATTCAAAATGGATCATTATTCTTCAAGAATTCGATCTTGATTTTACAAAGGTCAAAGCCAAAAAGTCCCTGGTGTTTGCCGAGCTCATCTGTGCTCTCCCTCGTGCTGATGAAAACATTGAACCTAGAGATTCTCTCCCCGATGAATCTCTCTTCCTCATCAGCACCTCTGATCCTTGGTATGGAGACATTCTCCTCTACCTTCAAACCCAATGTTTTCAGCCCAACATCTCTCGCAAAGAGCGTCGACGCATTCATCACCACTCCCACCGTTATCTCATCATTGGCGACACCTTGTATCGCCATGGTATTGACACCATCCTTCGGCGATGTTTGATTCACGAGGAGGCTGAACAAGTTTTGAATGATTGTCACGTTGGCGCCTGTGGCGGTCACCTTTTCGAGATGGCCACAGCCCAAAAAATCCTACGTGCTGGCTACTTTTGGCCCTCGATTTTCAAAGATTGCATCGAGGCTGTCAAAAAATGCCCACCCTACCAAATATTTAACAAGAAGGCATGCACCCACCCTACTGCGCTGCACCCTATTATCGCCATCGGCCCCTTTGCCAAATGGGGTATCTATTTCATGCAGTGTAAGCCTACCTCATCTAGGGGGCATGGTTACATCATCATCGCTGTCGACTACTTCACCAAATGGGCTGAGGCTATGCCTACCTTCCTGAATGATGGTCGTACTACAGATCTATTCCTCTTCAACCACATCATAACTCATTTTGGTGTACCACGTGCCATTGTCACTGACCATGGTGCACACTTCAAAAACTAGATGATGAGTGAGTTACATGTCAAATTGGGTTTTCACCATGAAAAATCATCCCCCTACTACCCTCAAGTGAATGAACAAGCTGAAGCCATCAACAAAGTCCTAAAAACCATGATCCAACGCATGGTAGGGGCAAACAAAACATCGTGGCATTTACAACTTTTCTCCTCTCTCTGGGCTTATCACACCTCTGTGAAAACTTCAACTGGATTCACCCCTTTCTAGTTGCTCTATGGCATTGAAGCCGTCCTACCAATCGAGTGTGATATTCCATCACTCAAATTGAAAGTAGAAATCCTGCCCCATACTTCTGTTGAAGAAGAATGATTCTAGTATCTATCCAAGATGGATGAAACACATCGTGATGCTGCTCTCATTAATGAGGCACATCAGAAACAAATTAAGAACCAATACGACAAATACGTCCACCCTCAGACTTTTGTAGAAGGAGACCTAGTCCTCATTTATGACCAAGCTCACGACAAATTGGGGACAGGAAAGTTAGAACCTCTGTGGCATGGTCCTTACATTGTGAAGTGTGTTCTACATAGAGGTGCCTAAGAATTAGTTGATCTTGATGGAATTTCCTTACGAGATCCCCGAAACGGGCTTTACCTTAAAAAGTACTATGCCTAGATCACCTAGCATCTGTACTTTGTACATTATTGTATTTTAGTTTGATGTATTTATTTCACATGCTTGAGTCTTTACCATCGCCACTCATGACTGTGCTTGTGTTTTCATGCGTAGATGACGTCTTCCTTTCCTATCTTTTTTGGGTTCGCGGATGGCGCTAGCCAACATACCTGGAACATTGCTTTGGCAGCATGGGTTATTTACCAGTTTGACAAGCTGGTGAGTTCAGGAGGGATTTGCTTAGGACCAACAACCAACAACATGGTAGAATATCATGTTGTCATCAGACTGTTGACCGAAGCCTCCTCCCTAGGTATATCTCGTATCATTGTCTACTTAGACTCCCAACTCGTGGTTTATCAACTCAACTGTATCTATGCTATCTGTAGTCCTATCCTGCTATGTCTACACTTACAAGTTCGTCATCTTGAACAAATGTTCGATTACATTGAATATAGACACATTCCAAGAGAACTTAATAGTGTTTCGGATTTGTTAGCTAATTATATCATGGATCGGTATCTTTCCCACATATAAGAGTTAAGGAAAGCAAACTGTACATTACATGTAAATCACATCACAGACATCATCATGTATAAATCATCGGCATTGTAAAAACTCGAAACTGTATATATATATATATATATATGGCGTGACTGAAATGTTTGGATTACATCAAAAAGTATGTAGAAGAGAAAAATATTGGGTCTTTACACCCATACAATGATGCTTGACAAGGCATACAAACATATGATCACTGGAGATATTCTAATCTCCCCGCACTACATTGTGCTGCGAGTAACACATCACCGCGTGCACTACATGCCTCAATAGAGAATTGATATTCTCTGGTACTCCCACAGTGTGCCTCTGCAGATGTAAAGGCACTTCCCCCCTCTGCAGAGGAGGGATGCCCATCGTAAGGCCTTGGAGGTTTCTCTCAACCTCCTGGAGACCTATCACTGGTACTGCTGGATCTGCTGCAACCGGGATGCCCCCGCGATGTCCTGGTATCGGTATATCAACTGGGCGCACTGCTCCCTTGTCTGCATGTTGGAAACGATACATCTGTTAAAACTCTTCTACATACCCAAAAAGATATATATACATCAAAAACTTTAAAAACAAAAACTAGACAAGGTATGGCTCAGTCTCTTACTTGACACATCCTAGTCTTCCCCCATGGGCAAAATCAAATCCATGCTCCCGCAGAAATCTACCTCAGCATAAGGGAAGTCCTCTATCCATAGATACTACCGTCTCAGCCAAGCAAAGAAATTGGCAGTGAAATAGAACTTTGACTCTGATACTAGCCTTGGAGATAGACTAGTCCACCTCTCCATCCTCGGTTCGTCCACTGGTCACATCGCCAGTTCTATCTGAGGCTGCATCTGGGGGATGCGCTCTAAAAAAAATGAGACCAAAAATGAGCTGTAACCAAACTGCTTCTATCCTGTCCTGCACCATGAAATCTGTTCCTTCACATTTTGAAGGAACCCTGCACTCCAGTTGAATAGTGTTGGTTCCAAACATTTAACACCATAAGCCACCTGCGATCTTGATGCCAAATGCACGCTAGTACTGCCTGTCATGCTCGTGATAGCAAAAAGTATAGACCGGAGGGGTAGCTCTCGAATGTCCTTGATAGGGATCCTACCCCCTACCAGCCTTGCTCCTGGGATACAGTGGCATGCTAGATACACGTCCACTTGTTCAGGTAGCACCCTCTACCTAGAGAAAGATATGGGGACCCCTCTTTTCGAGAGGCCAGTCAAAAAATACACGTCTTCTAACTCAATGGTTAAAAGTTGTGTGTCAATTCAAAATCCTTTCTCTGCAACATCCCATAGGCCGATCATATGCTCGAGCAATAAAATCTCTTTCTTCATTTTTTGCAACTTGAATAATTTGAGCAAACCACAAGCTCACAACGCGGCCCGTGTGCGGGGACTCCACAAGGCAGCTAAGTCATCCATCTCATGTTCTCTTTCTTTCCACTCGTTCATGGTCGCCGAAGTTACCTACAAAACAAAAAAATAAAGAAATTAATTATTCCCACGTTTTGGCAATTTCGGAAATTTTCAAAAGCAATTTAAAACATGAAATAAGTTGCCCACATCATTTAAAAGTGACCACACACTCTTTTATAACTACCACACCCTCCCTAGCCATTTAACATTCATCAAATAACAATGAAAACGTTTTAACAAATCAAAATGACTTTGTGGCTGCATGGGCGTATGGGGAAATTTTTCATGGGTTCTTCTGCCAAAAAACAACCTATCTAATTGACTATTGGGGCATTGGCATCTTAGCCATCCTTTTCTAGAACGTTTCTGCAAAACAATCCCATTTTTCCATTGATTTTTAAAGAGGCCGATTTGGTTCTATTTGGGGCAACTTAGGGATTCATATTTTAAAATAAATAATGCTACGAAAATGGATACTAAACCATGTAATTGAAAGAAGAAGAGATGGAGATCTACCTTGTCTGAACAATGAGCGAAACAGTCAACCGTAGCTCCGGCAGCGAACAAAACAAGATCCACTTCAAAATGAGAATCTCCACTACTAAAAAATCCTTGTGCAAAATGAAATGGTAAATGAAATTTTCAATGTACTGCTATTTATAAATTCTCATTTTTCATAAGGTATGGTCATTTATGGGTTTCTCTAACAATATGTTGGCTTCACTAAACCCTGGTTTGTAGTTTTGACACCGCAGGTTTCCTGGTAGTCCCGATGGATTATCTACCTTGTCGCACTTATGAGCATAGTATTAGTTCGTTCTCGAGCTCAACAATATGAGAACAAAACTGGGTAAATTTTTATCTCTTTTTCGGACCCATACGGATATACGAACACACAAAAAAGGAACCCCCCTGGAGTCTACTTTAAACCCTTTTCAGACTCTCTAAATATGAAAATATTATCGAGTGACCTTGCTTCCTTTCACACTCGTTAAAAGGTCAGAAAGGGCGTCTTTCGAGCGATAGTTTACCCCTTTTTCGATCTCGTTAGACTACTGTACGAAAAAGGAACTAAGAGAGTTCTCTTTTAAGTGTTTTTCCAAACTCTATAATCCCAAAAAACCTTCGAGTTTTCTATCTTTGGAGTCGTTAAAGCACACATCGACAGGCCCATATGGGACCGATCCCTTACTTCTTCCAGTTCATTAAACAAAGGAAGAGGAACTTACCGAAGGTGAGTTATATCGAGCATGTGTTATCATCCTCAAGCTCATTAAATCAAAAAGAGGTACTCATCTATCTGGATGGGGGAAAAAATTGAAAGGAACAAGTCAAGCAGTCTCTTGAGAACAACATCCAACACTTCTTAGAGTCTCCCTTGAACACGACACTTTGTCATTTGCACGTATCAAAATCCACTGAACCTCTACACTGATCCAATCCTTTGAGTTCCTTTCGCTCTTTTGGGTCACCCGACGCAAGTCACAGTATCCATTGCATAGTTTTGGTCCATGTCACATTTTTTCTGTTGTGACTCAGTGTTCAAGGGAAGTATCCGCCTCGAGAGTCAGCCATCCCAAATATCTTGCCTCAAAACCTGTGTCAGTCCATGTCCATTTGATCTGCCAATCACATATCCATGTCTGTTTCATGTCGTTGATGGGAGATACATCAAGGCCCTCCCTCGACGAGTGTATTCCTGTCGACTTCAACAAATTATCCGAGAATCAGACTTAGAAACTAGTTAGTACTTTGGGACCTGCATGCCTCAATGGCAGGCCTCCTCACATTCGACAGTAGGTCGACATCATTGACCTCTGATCGGATAATTCCATGAATGTTTAATCTCATCTCATCTATTCTCATTTGGTGGAATGTGCTAGGGTACCTTGGGAATCATTGACATTAATGGTGATTTCCCTCGCACTTGTTAACGGTTTCTGACATTAATGGTGGTTTCTGCCATGTTCGACATCAAGACATCTATTCACATGGTTAGAATCGTACCACATTGAGATCGGTAAGAATACCCTGGGTTGAGTAACCACTTTGATATATGCTTCGCCCAAGTTGCGAAGGAGTTTCTATTGGACAAAGAACACATATAATGTCACATAGATCCACTTTGTATTGGTTGTGGCTATGTCTTGTCATCTCGTAGATTCACTGTGTATTCTTCATGGCTACGATCAGTCTGAGTCATCAAAGTATAGATCCACATTGTATCTTCGGTGGCTATACCTTTTTATCAATACAATTATGGATCTGTAGTGCACTGTATGGCAGCCATATCTCGCAAGTCTTGAGCACCCAAGCATAGGTATGCCTGCCTTGGGTTTTTAAATATGTCATGATATTTGTTGGATGTTTGTGTGCAGCTTCCGTCAGGTTCTCCGAGTCTATACCCTTGCTTGAACATCTACAAAGTATTTCAGTTATCAGTTCTCATCTTCTAACTTCATACTTTTGGGGGCATTCTGTTACACGTCAAAACTACTCAACTGGATAAGTGTCACATGTTCCTCTCAATTGTCGTAAGTGTCGCATCTTCCTTACAACTTTTGTAAGTGTCGCAAGTTGTTCACAAGTGTCACAAACATTGTTCATGCATATTGCCATGCCGACGACACTAAGGAGGCACTTAAAACATCTCATACACTTGATTTGGAGAGGAGGAATTGATTAACTGAAGTCAAGGAACTCTTGACACCTGAGAAGATCTCTTAATCAAAGGTTCTGAGGGTGAGCGCTCCCCTATATTAGTCTAGGGAGCGCTGGCGCTCCCCTATAAGGCCTCAGGGAGTGTTATAATGCTCTCCTGCCCCTCTGAAGGAGCGCTATCCACCTTTGGAGCGCTGGCACTTCCCTCAAGCTTCCTAGGGAGCGCTACAGCGCTCTGATGCCCCTTTTGAAGGAGCGTTGTCTAATCTGAGGCAGTAGTTAGCCCATTGAGGAGAATAAGGGGAGGATCTTTCAAGTTGAGAAGGCAGTTGCATTTGAATTCTTGGTTCCATCAGGAGATTTCTGATCTAAGGAGGAGGTTCCTCAACTTGTTCTAAAGATAACTCAAGAGGTTAAGCTCCTCTTAACCTATATAAGCAAGCTCTATGATGGTGAAAAGGGGGAAGAATTTCTAGCATGAAACCTATGATCTCATAGGAAACACACAGTCAGCCAAAGGAGAGTGATCAGTGAAGCTACTGTTATCGAGGTTGTGGATCTTTCAAGCAAGGGTTAGACGAAGGGGACTTGACGAAGCTGTTGCATTTGCATCTATGATTGTAAGTACTGCTGTCGTTATTCTCATTAATATGACACGCTTGGCCTGTTTCTTTCTAGTTTGTGTCTGATGTTACATGAACTTATCATTGATAGATAGATCTATTTTCAAGCTAATATCAGTAGAGTAGGAAGTGGACGTATCTTGTTTATCTACAGGACTCAACGAGGAGCAAAGGATTGGAGCTCAACTCGGAGCGTGCAGGGACAAACGTCGATAAAGAGGCACTTCTATTCTCCTTCCTTCTCATGTGTTAGTTTGTATAGATTTGAAAGGAAGTC
>WSFP011451440.1:0-19686 GCA_009831015.1 Picea engelmannii
TAATGATTATAAACTTTTGGAACTGCTCCTTCAATCCTTACGATCTCAAAATGTTTTTACATTACACGATGCTCGACCGCTCAATCCCCAACCCAAAGGCAAAAGAGGCTGGAAATATGCTGACGCGTTAGGCCTTTGTGGTGCTCTAGAAGTAGAATGGAACAATTTTGTTGGTATTCTCACCACAAATTTCATATCCTTAGATAATGAAACTCCAGACTCCCTCTGTTGGTCTAAGAATCATAAAACTGATGATTTCACTACCCGTTTGGTCTACAAAGCCTGGTGTGAGGCTAATCACGAGGGTCCAATAAAATGTTGGTGGGGTTTGATTTGGAAAATCAATGGTCCAACTAAGTGCAAAATAACACTCTGGTTGGCATTAAACAACAAATTATTGACATGGGATAGTGGACTCAAAAGAGGATGGTGCAGGCCTGGTATATGTCCACTATGCAAAACTCATTCTGAAACTATATCTCGCATCTATATTGATTGTTCATATGCAGTTCAGATTATGAAAATAGTCAAGGAAAAGTTGAAGCCAAGATTAGAGTGGGACAAAGACAACCTTCAAAACTGTGTTAAGACTTGGATACAAGACAGATCGGTTCGATTTTATGCAGGTTTACCAAGTATATTGGTCAATAATATATGGTGAGCCTACAACACTAGTCTCTTCAAAGATAAGCTTATTCCCGTGGAAATCACAACAGGGATAACTTTAAACTAAGTAGCAGAGTTCAAAGTTGAGCCAAAGAAGAAGAGTTAGAGGAAACTAGAAATACCAGTGATCGATTATGAGGTCCCTTAGGGATACTTCGATGGGGCTTGTCAAGGACAACCCCCTCAATGCGGGGTCGGTGTGGTTCTTTATGAAAACCACAATCATTATATGTTTATCAGGTATGCTCCAGGAACAGACACAAACAACAAAGTTGAATTTATCACTCTTTGGACTTTGTTGGAAACAACAATTCAAAAGGATATCGGAAAGTTACATGTTATGAGAGACTCGAAGCTTGTCATAGATTGGGCTCGACAGAAAAACTCAGCTCAAGATATCAGGCTAGATCCTATCATGAAGAACATCAAGTTAGCCTTTCAATCTTTCGAATGACTTTCTTTTCACCATATTCTCTGTGAACTAAATGCAAAGGCCGATGAACTATCCAAAGAGGCTCTCTCTCCGTGAAGGAGCCTTTGGTTTTTATGAATACAACTAAGGAGAAGAAGTGGAAGCAACTTTCAATCTTTCGAATGGCTTTCGTTTCACCATATTCTCCGTGAACTAAATGTAAAGGATGATGAACTATCCAAAGAGGCTCTCTCTTCGTGAAGGAGCCTTTGGTTTTTATGAATACAACGAAGGGGAAGAAGTGGAAGCAACATAATTCACCTGTGGGAAGAAAATACTATGTAAAGTTTTTGTATAGACTGTAAAAGTCAGGAATAAGGGATGATAGTAGTGCTGTGTTTTGATTTAGTTTTTGAAGACTGTAATTTTGATTTTAAAATAGTCTTGTTAAAGTGAGCCATCGATATGGACTGTAACAAGTGTATTCAACACTAGTAAATATATATATATATATATAAAAAAAGTATATATAATTATGGAACATAATTTCACTCATTTTTAATTAAGATTTTTAATAATTTCACTATTACTTTAAAAAGAAATAAAAAATTAATTTTAATAACACTTTTTAATATATAATGTAAAATAAAATAAACAAAACATATTTTAATATTATATAGAAAAAGATTAACATAAATTTATTTTAACTTTTATATTTTATATAAAAAAAATTATTTTAGAAAACAACAAAAATAAAAAATAAAAATAAAAATAAAAAATTGAAATCAACAATTATGAGAATGTTTATCTACTTTCTTCCATGCAATTATGAGAAGCAACAAACATATGATGCAAATTTATTTTAACTTTTATAATATAAATATATAAAAAAAACTTTGGAAGCAACAATGATGAGAATGTTTATCTATGCTTTATTTGATGCAATTATGATGAATTTGATCATGTTTGAGCATACTCTATATTTTTGCAAGAATCAAACTCGAGTCTAAAGATCTTATCATTATGTATAATTTTTTATTTCTTAGTTTGTTTTCAAGCGAGATCCTTGCAAAAGATGCTCTTTTCCATTCTATTTCTACAATTAGTGCACTACTAACCATTTTTTAATGACCCTTGCATTGCTATTTTCATCAAACCTATTAATTTATTTCTGACCTCCCAAATGTCCTTATAATTTGCTTATAGCATAATGTCTCCCATCAAGTAAAATCTATTTTGTGTACACGTCTTCTACCATTGTCATGCAATGGATTCTTTCCAGCTTATTTTGACCATGATATCTTAGTTCCTAAGAATCTAAAGTTATTTGTCTTAAATCCTTTCTAAGGAATACCTAAATTATCAAGGATTAGTAAAATATGGAAATGAACATTTTATGCTCAATATTATTATGCAGCATTGCCCATGCTTTCCTTTTCATATTAACATTGTATCTATAAGATGAATGTTGTGACTCGTGAGGCATGGTAACTTGAGAGAGTATTATGTTGGCTTAATTTAACCAGATTCAATTGAGACTTTTGGCGAGCCCGATTGGCCTTGTCTTTGAGACTAGTGAATCGTGGTCATGCCACCCTTTTGTCTCATACACCCAATTTGTTGCAACAATTATGTGGATTAATTAACTGGATATCCCTCTATAGTCACGTAGTTTAGAGTTTTGGCGTGCCCATTGGTAATTCTAGGTGGATCAGTGATCGGAATAGTGTCATATAGTATGGCAGGGATTCTTTCATGCAATTCAAGGTGGTTAGTTGGTGCATCCGGGCAATGTCTTTCAGTACAGTTGAAAACTTGAACAACATTGAACAAGTTGTTAACGCTTAGTAGGATTTAGTGTATGTAAATTAGATATTTCCATAATTTGGTTATTAGTGCATGCAATATGGCTATTTAGTTATTTTAGCATTTGAGGAGTTGTATAAGCCAAAAAAAGACATGTAAAAAATAGAGAGTTTTATAAGAGCTTTGGCGTTGAAATATTATCACAAACGAAAACCTTGGGATTAGGATGTGGTTATATGGAAGTTATCAACAAAACAAAAAAGGGTAACTGAGTATTGCATTTAGCAATGTGTCGAGATCTCTCGCATTATCAAGGGATAACACCTTGTTACCCCCCATTTCTAGGGGTAACTAAGGAGATGATGTCTCAAGGCCCTCGTGTTGTAGACATGGAATACCGAGAGGCAGATGAGATGGCAAAGGCCCCTATCTTACCTCACGTCACCATTTGATCGATGACAACAACATCCACCACACTAGCTTGGCTCAAAGAGGACAACATGTCTTGCTCCATGAGGTAACAAGTATGGTGTTGTGGTAAGTGTCATTCTAATAAATGAAGCATTTGAACATGTTGTAAAGGGTCCTTTATTGATTTTGAAAACGTTTTCTTGGAAATTATGCATTTTGCCTCATTTCACCTTGGTGGTTGACATGTTGTCTTAGTAAGTGGTCACCCTCACGAAAAGGGTTACTACTAGGTGGTCTCCTTGAAAGGTCAATCTGGTATTTGTTTATGCATGTATATGAGTGTTGTCCTATATCCAAGTGAAGAGTACAGGAACTTTGTATGCTCTTAAAATCTTTGGAAAATAATTTTTTTCTTGGATTAAAACAAGTTATAAAATTCAAACCATGATATTGTGAAGGTTTGATACAATAGTAATTTTTTATAAGATTAAAATGGGTGATGAAGCTCATACCATGTCATTGTGAAGGTCCGATACAATCATCAACACATCAGAGATCCCTTCAATGTCTCATCCTTTGTTATTGTAATTTCCCATGCTTTTACTCTTCGTGTGTGTGTGTGTGTGTGTGTGTGTGTGTGTGTGTGTATATATATATATATATATATTTGCGTGTTGTGTTTTATGATTTCGTAGCACCCATATCACATCATATCACATTATCTGTGCCATTTTTTACAATTTTCTTAATTAAAGAGAATTCATTAAAGAGACTTTCTCATTATGATATCTTATGGGAAATATATAGGGATTCTCATATATAACCCATGGAATGAAGTTCATACATGTTATGAGGAAAATCTCTCTATGGCATGGGGTAAACCACAACAGACATAAATGACTACAGAAATCAACTCTAATCTCAAGTATGTTATATAAACAAATATGCTAACAAGACAAGATAAAGAGTCTACCTTGTCCAGATGTTCGATGAAGTCCATTGTTGAGCACTTGACTCAAAGCAATACATGTGCAACTTGTCTTCAACAACCAAGACACGCAAGCATATGGTGATAATATATAAAGTTAGTTTATATAATCACACAATCCATTAATATTCATAACAAATATGCCCATGGAATAACAATTCAAACATTTGCAAGACATTAATTGGACGAAAAAATAGTATTTCTATAAAATGTAATCAACAGAAGTGTATGAATAACAAACTTCCATGTTGGCACATTCGGAACCAAGAAAATAAGTCCCTTCTAGATGGGCCTCCACCACTTCAATCCTCCACCAAAGACAAGCTCATATAAGAGAGACAATGAGCTTCTCCATCAAATAGGAAAGAGCTCGGGGGATGAACAATGTGTTCAGACTTAAAAGGACAAAGGGATGCAGACAATGTGTTCAGACTTAAAAGGACAAAGGGATGTAGACTCAACATGAAGTGAATAATTTCTCTAGAGTAACTTTGCTCTCAAAGTTGAATTCTTCTCCTCTTCTACATAGCTTGGATATGGCCCATTTATAGCCTTCAAATAGAACTGAAGGGTCGAGTCGGAACATTTCCAGTGTATGGAAGGTCAAGGATCATGGATCTCATGACGTGACATGGAAACCCGACACCATTTTTTAATTTGGGCACAAAACCCGATGTATGCATGTTGTAATGGTGCAACCTACATATACACATGTCGTATAGCTGTTAGGGCAAGTATATGTGGAAAAATATAATTTTTAGCTCTGGGAACTGCAAAAAGGGACTTTAGTTCTGCATAGGGAAATGGAAAAGGCCTTATGAGCAAGTTGCATGGGGTGAGGCAAATCTTGTTATAACAGATGCCCCCTAATGTGTGAGGTCAGAGGAGTATCTGCGATGGCCAAAATACATTATAATTCCCAAAAGTGGAGTAATGGAGACCTAGCTGGATGAACTAGTTGCTCATAAGAATATTACAATCCATAATGACTTTGTGCACATGGTTTCCAGTTTGAATTACATTGCAGATCCATGTGGAAATAAACCAAACAATTGTTCATGTTCATGAATAGGAAATACAAAAGTAGATACATGCCAAAGGCTGTCATAGTCACGAACAAGGCCCATTGAAACTAGTCTCAAAATCAATCTGAAGAGATATGTATACAATGGAATACAATATGATCTCCCATGATCACTGAAGTCATATAGGTATTGGTCCAATGAATGATAGCAACAGCTCAGGAAAGCTATGACTATGAACTGATGTCTTCAATTCTTCTACACGATCCGCCAAAGGTGCAAGTCTACATCATGTAAATAAAGGAGTTGAAGTCAAACACAATGAGACTTCATTTGATTACCGGTCATTAAGGTATACCGTTAACAAACGCGAGACAACCTACCATTAATGAAAGTAGGTATCAAGGCACCGAGTACATTCTTACAAGTGTGAATAAAGGTGTTGAGGTTGAACACTTGAAAAGTCCATCGATCAGGAGACATTGATGTATTCCCAACTGTCGATAGCAAGAGAATCTGCCACTGATAACTACAAGCCTCTAGGTTCTCATAGGACTCTAGGCCTCGTTTCCATAATAGATAGGCTGAAGTCGATGGAAATAGACCCGTTGAAAGGAGATCATTAAGGCATCTATCTTCAGACAGCACGAGGTACAAAGCAATAGCTTGATAATTTGGAGGAACTCAGACGAAGAACATGTTCATGAACCAACGACTCTGTGCGTCTTTTGCATGCACTAGATGCAATCAATGCACAGAAACGACCCTCTGAATAGCAGCCAATAATGAAAATTGCCGACAAAGGCGAGGAAACCACCAATAAGGCTAATGGCATCCAAGACACTACATGAATCCCAATGTGTGAATATATCTATTGTCGTCGAACACAAGGGAAACCCCCAGTCAGCGACCAATGAGGAGATGTCGATTGTTGGGTTCAAGATTACCTACCCATTAAGAAAGTAGGACCAGTGTGCACGGTAGGACTACAACTTCATGTAATTCTGAGATACACTAAGGGTATGGCCGACATGAAAAGTCAAGAGTTCTGAAAAATGACTGACACAGGTTGATAGACATCCTTTGAACAAGAGCATGAGACATATGTATGACTCTAGCAACATAGACTTAATGATGAAACTTTTTTATGCAGGAGGCACCAATCAAACTCTCCATAGGGACTGGAAGAGTAACCAATAGGGGGAGTAAACTCTATGTAATGAGCTCAACTTCCTAAGCTCATGCTAAACCCAAAATTTTGATGACAAGTGGACTCAAAAGTTTGTGCTCTATTCAAAGGCGACACGACTGCTGCCAACATGAGATAATATTATTTTCTTGCCCCCTTTTTTTTTTTTTCATATTCAAATGAATGTTATGATACAAAGGAGGAAACAAGTGTCGTGAGTAAGAAACTAGTTCCAACAGTGGAACATACCTATGCTCAATGCAAGGAGGTGCATGCAGGATATGGACACTAAAGGGAATGTTTCCTCTTGGGGTATAGGGTGTCAAGATGCAAATGATATAAACAAGGCTCTGCTTGGCTGATGATGCAAACTGCTGAGGTGATAGGCTTAAAATGTGGAAGCGAGAACCAACAATAGGCTCAATACTGCAAGCAAGAGAATGAGATGCAATTACAACTTAACTCCAAAGAATGTCCTTTTTTGTAAATTTAGTCTACTTGGTTTGAAAAAGGGTTAAACTTACACCAAATAGACGTCCTTTCAAATTCAATTTATGAGAATAAAAGAGACAAGTTAACTCGACAATGTTTTCACTTTTTGAGAGAGTCAGAAAAGAGATTAAACCAGACTCGTTGGGAGTCTCACAGGTATAGGTCAGCATGCTTATGAATAAGAAATGAGGTTCGAACGCAAATTCATATATTAGCTATAAGGGACTCCTGGTCCTACGGAAAAAATCTATGCATGGGCACCGAATGGCATAGAGGTTCTAACTAGGGCACCCATGTTTGGTAAGTCTCTACCATTCAATAACGACACTTCTAGTAGCAGAAAGAAGGTTTTGTGTTGCTAATAAATGGGCTTGTACCTTAGGCATACGATTTGCAATTATAGGATAATGCAAGATGCAAGAATGGAGTGATGACCTATCATATATGTTGGTCAACGAAAATACCTGCCAAAGTCATGAACGGGCAACATGACACTAGAAACCGCAAGAATCCTTGGATAAAACCACCAAAAAAAACTCCATCCACTGCATTATTAGTCCACTAGGCCAAAATATTAGCAAAAAACTATGTAAAGTGGGTAATTTTTTTTGAATAAATAGTAAAAAATAACCAATTTACAATATCATTTGTATTTTTTACCCAAATAGTGCATTTTGGACCAAATTGCCCCTGATCTTCAAGTGTTGATTGCGGGAGCTACGAGTGACGGAATTGGCAACCATCTGGACCAGGTAAGTCTTCTTGCTCTTCTCTTCATTTCTATTGGTTTAAAATTTTAACTTAGGCTTTAATTCTTGAGTATTTTAAGGCGTAAATTAGAAACTAGGGTATACGCGGGTTGTAGATCATCGACTCGTGTATACACAGCCCTATGCACGATTGTTATCAAAATAGACCGCGTATATGCAACCCTGTATGGGACTATGTAAACTTTAGCTCATGTACAAGTTCGTGAGTTGAATTTTTAAAATGATATTGACTCAAAAATTGATTTTAAACTTGCAAGATGGTGTTAGAGTGGAGAGAAAGAGAGCATGAAGAGGTTGATGTTGCAGTAGAAAGAGATCCAAGGGCCCAAATGACATTAAGAAGATGTGAGCTATATAAATTTTGGGCTCTCAAAGGCATGAGGGTTCAAGTGAGACTACTTCAGATGCTGGTGAACCACTGGGATCTAGATACAGAGGCCTTCAACCTCGATGGGAAACCATAGAGAATTGAAGTTGAGGACATACAATTTCTGACAGGATTGTCGCGTCGGGGTGAGATGGTGAACCTCAAATCCTGGGGAGCTGGGAGTGGCATGAATATAGAGGACTACATAGCCACTTATTGTGTTGCAGGGATCGAGAAGGTAGAGAGCCAACTCCCAATCAGAGCGATCAACAACCCAAGTCTCAAGATCATTGTCCTAGTGTTGACATGGATCACAGGGTCGACCTCATTGCATCAGGCATCAAGGCCACTTATGTTCTACTCAGTGGATTGCTTGTGACCCATGGTTTACGACTAGTGCACCTCATTGTTGGCCAACTGACATACTGCAAACAGGGTAGAAGGAGGAACTTCAAGTTCACATCTATCTTATGTAGTTTTTTCTTTGAGTGGGTTCCAGGTTTGGGCCCTAGAGTCGAGATTGTTCCACGTGGACCTCATGATCCATCCATGGCACGGTAGACCGAGGTGATGAGGTGGTTGGGGGGTGGTAGGGTACCAGCACCCTACAATGACGAGTTTTTCTTCTGGTGGCATCGACAGGTGATAGCTCTAGATGATTACTCATATGCAGGGATCGACTTCAGAGGAGATCTGAACATGCCATTACCACCAAGGTCCGCCTACAAAGACATAGGTATGTTTTTTTTTTTTTGAATATTTCATTTTTTTGTATTTTTGTAAAAGAGAAAACTAAAATATTTTTGGATGATGTCAAGTACTAACTACAACATGTATTTTTACGTAGAGGTGGGTCCATGACGCCCATATGGACTCCCATGACATCAACGAAGGCACTGGGGGGATGAGCCAGCAAGAGGAGATGTTGAGAGAGTGATTCAAAACATGCAGGGCAACCTGTCTCGTTTGACGCAAACAATTCCCATGGTTCAGGTAGAGAATTTGTCGGAGGCGATGCAGTGATAGGTGGTAGGTGTGCCCTGTGCTTGGGTGCGACTCTTCTAATGTCCCGCAAATGTCGTACTATGTTATCATGACACACATCCGGTGCCAAAGGCGTATATTTCATGGTTATTGTATTGATCGACCGTATATGTATTTTGAGAGTGTAAGCCTTAATTTTGTACTATGACACCATATTTTTTGGAAAGATGAAATATAAAAAACATTGATCTTCAACTTTACTTATATTACAATGTGTACATTGGTCAATGTGTTTTCTTTGCTTTAGTTATGTGACAACTGCTAATCTAAAACATAATTAGCATATGCATCAGATACATAATTAGAACTTCTAGGTATGTGAGATAAGTAATAAAATCAAAATGTCGTTCCCAAAGTCGTACCCATAGGAATCGTCGAAGTAGAGTAGGGTCTCGCACACGGTAACTGTCGTTCAACTGACATACTATTAACTGGGAGTCCAGGCGAATTTCTAAAGAACGAATACCATGTAAAACAACATCGTATAAAAACTCTATAATGACGCTATATTCGTCCATATTATTCGTTGATGGCCCTAGACAAATGCCACCTGAAGACACCAATTGACCCTCGGGTGAGTAAACGACCCAAGCGACAGAAGCCAAATTCTGTGTATGACAACTAGCATTGTCTCTGAATCCTAAGTCAACTAACGACTCTGTTGACATCTTCCAACCAAGGGAAAACTCAATAAGCAAGCCGATGACACAAAGGAAAATATATATACACTAAAATACATTAGTATATAAATAGTTATGCCCAAGCTTGGGGTTCAAGCGTAACATATTTTCAAGTAGAGCCCATTCATGGGCTCAGCCAACATGTTCCCTTCATAATCTTCTGATTCGTAGACTCCTTTTTCTAAGACATGTCACACGATATAAGGATCATGCCACATGGGGTTGAACTTGCCTGCCCCCAGTGGTTCTTTGGCTTGGTCATACAAGAGGACCAAGTCACCCTTAGCGTACTGTCGAGGACAGACAGACTTATCATATTGGACCTTAACACGTCATTTATTCGCTTCAATAGTTGTAGAGACATATCGACGCTGCTCATCTAGGCCCTCTAGGCATACGAGGCGTTCTTTGAGTTCATAAGTGTCAGGTAGGAGCTTAATTGTCAGTCTAAGAGAAGGGATTTCACATTTAATAGGAAGAATTGACTCCACACCATGCACTAACTAAAACGGAGAAAAATCGGTGGAAGTCTTAATCAAGGTTCGGTATGCCCAAAGCGCAGGGTAAATCATGATATGCTAGCCAGGTTTTCTCTGGCTGACAACTTTATGCAAAATGATCTTGAGAGACTTGTTCACAGCCTCTATTTGTCCATTTTCCTGGGGGTAATAAGGGGAAGAATGACCATGTTTAAACCTTAGTTTCGATGTTAATTCTTTCATCATTTCATTCTGAAAGTGACTGCCATGATCAGTGATAATATCACTCGGGATATCGAACCTGGCTATAATTTGATTGAACACGAAAAAATGCAGCAGTCTTACCATCGTATTTAATTGTAGGCGTGACCTTAGCCCACTTAGTAAAGTAGTATACAGACACGATAATGGGAGGATGCCCCCCAACCTAGGTTGGGTTGCAATCCAAAAGATCCACCCCCCACTTGGTGAAGAGACCGACGGTGATGACTGGGTGAAGAGGGGCTGGATGCAAGCACATCTTCCGAGTGAACACCTGGAAGGGGTGACACTTCTTGATCGCTTCGACACAATCATTAAAAATAGATAGCCAAAAATAATCGGCTCGCAATATCTTATGGATCGTCGCAAGCTCAGATAGATGACCACCACAAGCCCCACTGTGTCAGTGATTAAGAACAGACTCAGCCTCTTCATGATTCAAACAACGACGCAAAATATTATCTATGCCTCAGCGATACAAAGTGTCATTGATGATAAGGTAGTTCTTAGCTTGATATTGTATACGTCATTGATCATCTCTCGAAAGATGTTGAGGGAACTTTGAGGTTTGAAGATAGATCAAAATGTCTCCATACCATGGGTTCGATGACAAGATAAGGAAAATGTGTTCATCCGCAAATGAATCGACATGAGTAATTTCCTCATCTAACCAAGGGAAGTTCGATATTAACTCGGAAAAAAACTAGCGATTTCTTGTATTTTGTCAAAGAAAAATAGAGGTCAAACTCTTGAAAGACTACAATCCATTTATTATATTTTCCCCCTATGATATGCCTAGTAAGGACATATTGAAATGGGTTGACATCAGCAACTATGGTAGTTTTTCAAAGTAATATATAGTGTCGTAATCGTTGATCAACGTGAATGAAAGCCAAAGATAGCTTCTCAACATGAGAATACTTGAGTTCAGCGCCGACCAAGTTTCGACTAAGATAGTAAATGACGTGCTCATGGAGCCCATCATCCTCCTAAACTAAAACCATACCAACCGTCCCTTCGAACACGACAATATAAAGCAAGTAATCTCTATTGTAGTCCGGAGGCTTCAACAGAGGAATTGATACCAAGGCTTTCTTAAGAGCATCGAAGGATTCCTGGGCTCGCTCATCCCTTATAAATGGAGTGTCCTTCTTCAAAAGACGCATGAAACCCATAGTAATATTGGCATAGTTTACTATAAACCGACGTAAGAACTTGACTTTCCCCTGTAAACCTTGAAGTTGACGAATATTGTGCGGGGGAGGCAATCAAAGTATTACCTCAACCTTTGAAGGATCCACCATGATCCCAGAATCATAAACTAAGAAGCCTAAAAGACGACCCGACCTAATGATAAATATGCACTTATGAGGGTTCAAACGGATGTGACATCTTTCAAAAACTAGTCGAAGATGGGTAGAGTGATCTACTCTCTTGTGAGAGTGAGAAGTGAGATCATCAAGGTAAGCTTCGAATATATGTTTGAGATCATGAAAAGTGAAGGTCATGGCTCATTGAAAGGTTTCTCCGACGTTTTTAAGGCCGAAAGGCATTTTCCAGTATGTGAATGTACCCCAAGGACAAATAAATGATGTCTTATGTTGATCCTCGGGTTTAATCTAAATTTGGTTGTATTCTGAAAACCCGTCCATAAAAGAAAATACCTCGCTTCCCGCACACTCATTGAGAATCTGATCAATGAAGGGTGTTGGGAAACTGTCTTTAGGGCAGGCCTTATTCAGGTCTTGAAAATCCATGCATACATAGATGGTTCCTTGCTTCTTATTTACGAGAACGAGATTGGATACCCATTCAGTCAAGGGAACCAGGTAGATAAAACCATCATTCAATAGTTTCTCCGCCTCTTCCTTAATAGTAGGGGCCTTCCTAGGATTAAGAGCTCTAAGTCATTGTCGAACAGGTTTATCATCTAGGTAGGTTTTAATCTCATGTTTGACAATTCGAGGGTCAATTCCTGGCATCTCTTCATATGAGCAAGCGAATACATCATGAAATTCTTTGAAGAGCTCAATGTAGATCTGAATTTCTGAATTGACAATTCGAGGGTCAATTCTTGGCATCTCTCCATATGAGCAAGCGAATACATCATGAAATTCTTTGAAGAGCTCAATGTAGATCTGGAATTCTTTGCGAGAAATATGCACCGATATATACATTTTCAACTTTATCAGGAATACAATAGCTATCGATCGTGACGGTAGGAGAGATACTCACCATGTTTCCTTCGACATAAATGTCGTGTGTATCAAGTGGAACTACGACATGACTGACTATCTCACTCAAGGTGGATCTAAAATAATCTTGCTCTATCCTAACAAGCTCTAAGAGAAAGTAAAAGTGATGATGCATATCATCCCATGGCCTATTGGAGCCATTCATGGCATCTAAGATCGCTTCATCTGAAGGTAAAGTGTCGTCGAGGAAATCATGTGAGAAAGACGATGAAGTGGCCCATATGGGTCGGAGAACAGGATCCTCCTTGCCCATCTGCGAGGATATAGGATCTGGGTTGATAGTAGAGTCGAGAATAGATTGATACACTATCTCTGTCGCGGACAGTGGCATTGCCATTCCAATATGTGACTTACCTTCACAAGACATGGTCGGGGAAGGTAGGGTCCAAGGACCGTTAAAATACGAAGTGCGGAAAGGAACATACCTCAATGACAAAGCAGACCTACTGGACATGGCATAGATATGATGAATTGGTGCAATGAATTCAAAGGTACCCATAAGGGAGGAATACATTCCAACACTAATATTCTCAGTTGTCGGTTGAGAATTATTGATCATGAGGATCGACGGTCCAACTGATGCATCGGGGCTAGCGTATGTAAAGGACAATTGATCGATCGTTGCAATTTTCCCATCGTGAGGAAAACATAAAGTACAGAAGATGGGCGATACGAGTGCAGTCGTAGCATAAGTCCAATTACACCCTAATAATAAGTTATAGTCAAGGGGTGCATCAACCACCTTGACATCCACCTCCATCGTCTTCCCACCTAGTTGGACCGGAAAGGCAGGAAGAATATCGTGGGGACGAAAAGAACGACCATCAAATGCAGTCAACATGGTCGGATATTGAGAGAGGGTTGGAGAGCCAATGGATTTCCAACAGGTTAGGTACATCATGCACATTGCAACGCCTTCATCAATAACAATACGCTTGATGGTATACTTTGAGTAATCCACATGGATTTGAAAGGCCATGTGGTAAGGAAAGTGAGGCTTCACATCTGTGACGTAAAATTCATAACTTTAGAACCGCAGGGATCTAGAGCTCCTAACGCAGATAACTAGCTATTCTTCTGTGAAGGACACATCTGGAGTACCTCCAGAGCTGACATCGTGCAAGGGGTTTGACCTAGATCCTCAACAATAGAGTAATTTTGGGAAGCTCTAGCATTAGGGTTATGCATAGAGCGTTTGAGTACTCCTTTCGAAATACGAGGCAGAGGCTCTGGTTTTTAGATCTGTAAAGGTGTCTCCAGAGGAGGGGGAGACTCTAGACCTGGGACAATTTGTGAAGAACTGTAATCACGAGACCTAGTGGCTACATTAATATGTGACTTGACCATATTAATGCATAGACGGTCATCGTCTTGCGCCAGTGGGTTTTGACTCCCGCTCGGCGCATTTCCGGCATTAGAGGAGCTTGAGGCCATGTGTTGATTATGCAGAAAAGGATTAGTCAGCACAGCGGGCAGTAGAGATAAAAGCCTCGCAGCTTACGCGAGTTTGGGGCATATGTGGGTAAGGTGATTGTCAGTACAAAGCTTGCATGGAAACTTCACCTTTCGCCTTTCTTTCATACCCTCACCAACATTATTATTCAATTTCTCATTGTTAACGTTGTCCTTGGGTTTATTATTATTATTATTCCTCCCACCCTTACGATTGTTACCACGTCCTTTCCTTTTATTCCCTCATGGTTTTTGGTTACCATTAAGGTTAGTCAACGATTGCATATAATGTACATCTGTCGAATGAGTGGGAGTGGAGGACAAAGATGAAGCTTGCCCTCCTACACACTGGTTTAGAGACAACTCTTTCAACTGACTTGTCACCAAGTCTATAGATTTAACATTTGCGGAGCCTACAATGCCATCGGTAGGCCCAGGCTTTTGTCTAGGGTCGTAGCTTGACCTCAGTGCACTGGGAAGAATTTCGTATAGCATCCTAGACCGAGCATACATAATATCTAACTGTTGGGCTTTAAAAATCACTTCTTCCTCAGATGTAACTTTGGATGTAGAAACATCCTTCGAAATATAAGGTTGTAAAGACTTAAGGAACCATTCCAACAGGAAATCTGGAGGAATGCAGGCCTTGATCAACTTCTTCCATCTATGCCACTCTTGGATGTGATCCGAGATATGGGTGGCTTTGTCCTGGCAGAAGGTCGACATAATTTCTATGCCAACATCGTAACGAACTGACAATTGGAATTGGTTGAGGAAGACTACAACCATCTGATTAAAAGTTATGTATGCCCCCACTGGTAGCTCTATGTACCATTTCATTGCGACCCCCGTGAGAATGTGTTGAAACTATCTTAAGTGAATAGAATCATCGTTAAGAGAATTCAAAGAGCACAAAAAATGAAAGGTAGTGACGTGATCACCAGGATCCTCACTAGTCTTGCCCTCAAATTTTGGAATATCCGAAGGAAACTTGGTGGGGATGGGAGGCCATTTCGAAATATACGAATAGATCCCCAGAAATATCTCTGACGCTAAGAAGGTATTGGAGGGATATCTCCTCAACCAACTTCGCGTGACCTCGTGCTTAACTCCTGTGTGAGCGGAGCCTTCTGACGTCACCAATTATACAATGGATTTCACCACTCCCTTAGTCAGACATATATATTAACTTTAATAGCCTTGGAGAAGTTTACTCACAAAATCCTATTCCAAGGCTCTAAATATTAAACTAGTTTGTGCACCTTGAAAAATAAAATCGTTTCTAATCAATTTTAAATTTATCAGCGTTACTTTTAGTGGCTTTGTTTACTCAAAAGGTGCGGTCGTGAAACTGATGATGTTATGACTCAACAAGTAAAAGAAATGAATATGAATATAAAGCAAAGTCCTAACTTCAATTCTCAATAAATGATAAGCTTTTCAAAATGCAACTTTCAATTCAATTCTGCAATTCCAAATAAGATGCAATCTTTCCATACATGTACTAAGATCAACGATAAGAACCCAAAAGATCAAATGCCAACACTACAAAATGTATATTTTTTGTATTTTCAATATAAAAGAATGAAAATGCAAGGACTCAACAACAACTTGATATAAAGACCCTACTGTATGAAATCAAAGACAAACCAAGTAGAATATCAGGAAGCAAACACCCAACCCAAGATGCAAGGACAACCAATGAAAAGGATGATGAGAAAGAAAATTTGTCCGAAAATTCAACCAGAGAAAGGTTTCCTATCACTCTGTAGGCACTTAACAATCACAACAGAGACCCAAGAAGACTCAACAACCATCAAAACTTACCCATCAAACATCAAACTCGGCAATCAAGCAAAAAAGGATGATGTACGTGACTGTTCAGGAGAAAACCGTGTATGTATGCTCCCTATAGAATGAAAACTCACGTATGTACCCGTCTGTCAAGGGAAAACTCGTGTATATGTATTGAAACACTGTTAGGTTAAGGATAAGGCCAAGAAACTTAGAATCAAAATGAAAAGAGGTTGCCAAGCAATCAAACGACAAGAAACTCAAGATAAACAAGAGCAATCAAAGGAGAAAAACACTCCAAACCCCGAAAAGAAGATTCCCTCCCCGGTATGGTCGTCAATTTTGTTACGAGGAAAATCTCTATATGGCATGGGATAAACCACAACAAATGAAAATGATTGCAGAAATCAACTCTAATCTCAAGTATTCTATATAAACAAATATTCTAACAAGACAAGATAAAGAATCTACCTCGTCCAGATGTTCGATGAAGTCAACCATTGAGCACTTGACTCAAAGCAATACACCTGCAACTTGTCATCGACAACCAAGATACGCAAGCATATGGTGATGATATATAAAGTTATCACATATAATAGCATAATCCATCCATATTCATAACAAATATGCCCATGGAATAACAATTCAAACATTTGCAAGACATTAATTGGACGAGAAAAGAGTATTTCTATTAAAATGTAATCAACGAAAGTGTATGAATGACAAACTTTCATGTCGGCGTGATTGGAACCGAGAAACTAAGTCCCTTCCAGTTGGGCCTCCACCAAAGGCAAGCTCATATAAGATAGTCAATGAGGTTCTCCATCAAATAGGAAAGAGCTTGGGGGCTTAACAATGTGTTCAGACTTAAAAGGACAAAGGGATGTAGATTCGATATGAAGTGAATAATTTATCTAGAGTAATTTTGCTCTGAAAGTTGAATTCTTCTCCTCTTCTCCACAGCTTGGATATGGTCCATTTATAGCGTTCAAATGGAACTGAAGGGCCGAGTCAGAGTGTTTACAGTATATGGAAGGTCAAGGATCATGGATCTCGTGACGTGACATGGAAACCCGACACCATTTTTTAATTTTGGGCACAAAACCTGATGTACGCAGGTTGTAATGGTGCAACCTATGTATACGCATGTCGTATAGCTGTTAGGGCGCCTATTTGTGGAAAAATACAATTTTTAGCTCCGGGAACTGCAAAAAGGAACTTCAAGTCTGCATAGGGAAATGGAAAAGGCCTTCTGAGCAAGTTGCATGGGGTGAAGAAAATCTTGCTATAATAATACCTGCCATATCCAGTGCACTTGACTTATAAGATAGTCTAAATGCAAACTGCACTCTTATTTTTAAAACCATATTATTGTTGCTCGGGTCATTTACACATCTTGGGTATGATTCTTCTTTTTGTTTCCACCAACCCCCAATTTACAGAACTTAAAATAGAACTTTCATAGTAGTCATATTAGGTAGAATATCATGGAATGAATGGACATGAAATCCACCTATATCAAACTGCCCACCTGGATCAAATGATCCGGTCTTCCCACTCTGTCATAATTTGAATTTTCCTTGATGTTATATGTCCTTAGGAAGAATTTTTAAGTAGCAAACAGAGCAACTCATTCTTAATCTATTTCTTGAACATCCTACCTATATGAATTTCTCATCCAGTTATAAAGCTTCCTAAAGACAAAGCACAAAACCGAACATCCCTCTTTGTCTGAAGTGCCACCCCTCCTTTGTTTGTGGGGTGTTTTGGCCTCTCCCTTAAGTCTATATTGATTTGGGTATTTATAGATTTACAATCAAGACCTTGTTTTACCATCCAACCAAGGCTCAAATGGGATTGAGATTGATTGGTTTGATGTTTTAGATTTTGGACTTAGTTGGGGTTAATTGAGTTTTATTGGTTTGATTTTTTATATTTTCGATCTAAAAGACAAATCAATGAGACCCAATATCTTGCAGAAGTAAATTGTATTGGTTGAGGTTGTGAACTAAGGGATCTCAATTCTAGAGTGAACAATATTTTTTCTTTCAAAATTTCCCTGCCAATTTTCCAGAAATTTGTCTATTATACTCAAACATAATTGTACTCATTGAATGCCGACAAAAACAAGCATCTTATTAATTTGTCAACTGCAACATTTTATTGGTTTGATTGCTCTGAGCAATGTTTTGATATAATAATATCAAACCAAGTTAAAGTTTTGATTGCATGTTGTTGCATAAATATTTTTTAACGTGTAGGTATACAAAAACACTATTGTTTAACTAATAAGAAGCTTTTGAGTGTTGATTATTCTATGTGAAGGCTCCTTTCTATTGTATTGTATGCAATGGGTGGTCATAAAACTATGATAAAAGATGAAAAAACACCAATGCCTATGCATTAAAACTAGTGTGTAGATGTGCAGAGGCATGCTGAGTTAAAATGAGTATGAAAAAACCTCATTATTTTGTTGGTGTCCACAAATTCATCAATAAAAAATACAGATCAAATGTTGAATTCTTGTTGAAGAATACACTTTACAATTCCTTAAATTTTTGTAACCAGAAACACTTCTACTTCCCTAATTTGACACACACATATATCCGTTTATATTTTTATTCTTTTCCTAAAAAAAATTAACAACACTCGAAAAACCTACCGGAATTGGATGTCTCACCAATATCTAGCCCTTCTAGTCTCATCCTCCAACTGAGATTTCTTCTAACCCTTCTCCCGTTCTCTCAAAATTCATTTTTTCTAAAACCTTAAGCTTTAGGTTGCCTACATTAATGGATAAGGGAATTCAAAATGTTGTACCTTTCAAACAAAAATAAAAACACTCGAGGGTGTTTTTAACTTTTTATGTTCCTTGGGGTCTTTTAATCATCAACTATAATTAGAACAACAATTAAATCAACTACATCTAAGTTGCAATTTCATCATTCAAGTTGCAATTTCATCCTTTCAAAGGTTTTGGGGTTTTTAATCATCATAGTCATCAAAATTTTAATTAAAACAATTAATTTCTTTCAAAATTACCCATTTCTAAATCACAAAATTTCAACAAGAATTGGACGTTTTAATTAATCTTTAGACAATGTTAGGGTTAAAGTTTAAATAAAAAGTTTCATTTTGAACATTTTTCTTTTAATTTTTTATATTTTTCGAATATTTTATTTAAAATTTAAATATTAATAATTAAAAAATTTCATCAATTCTAAATTAGATTAATATTTTTGGAGCTTTTTATTTGTATCCAAATCATCAAAAAAGAAAAATACATTGGTTTGTTTAAAAACATGAATATGTTATTTACAACATTTTAATGAAAATGAACATTATAATAAATGTTTAGACAACGTCTCTACTTATTGACGGATGGGCAAATCTAAGTAAAAAATTATTGATATAAGTGTCTTCGTTTACAGTTAGGAAATTTAAGCATAAATTATATCAAAATGAAATATAAACTTGCATCTGTAACACTTTCTTCCACCTCACATTTTTTTTTAGGATATAGTAAGGGTGAGTGAAACCTACTCTACAATGGCCTTGCCTTGTTTTTGTCTTTTCATCATACATGCCATTCAAAAAA
>ML872049.1:0-12036 GCA_009831015.1 Picea engelmannii
TGATATATGTTCGATGTTGACTTTCTAGGTTGTAACAACATTGTAATTAAGACTATTGCAAAGCATGTGATATATGTTTGATGTTGACCTTCTCCATAGGTCTGTAGACCATATGATATATGTTTGATGTTGACCTTCTCCCTCCTCTACTTATACTCAATGCATCAAGATGCTTTGTGACTTTACATTGAATGTTAAAGATATGATATATGTTTGATGTTGACCTTTTCCTTCCTCTAGTGCTCATGAGCAACCCTATACTCAATACATCACGCTGCTTTGTGACTTTACGTTGAAAGTTAAAGATATGATATATGTTTGATGTTGACCTTCTCCCTCCTCTAGTGCTCATGAGTAACCCTATACTCGATGCATCAAGATGCTTTGTGACTTTATATTGAAAGTTAAAGAGTTCATGATACATAACAAGGAGGAGAATAGGATGTGCATATCTCTAATCAACTGTGATTTCGATGTGCTCATGAACAACCCTATACTCAATGCACCAAGATGCTTTGTGATTTTACATTGAAAGTTAAAGAGTTCATGACACATAATCAGGAGTAGAATAGGACGCGCATCTCTCTAATCAACTGTTATTTCTATGTTAAATGTTGTTCGGTGTATAACAGAACTAAAAATTTGGTGAGCATATACGTATGAAAATGCTGGTTTTTGTCATTAGAGGGTAGAAGAATCAAACATTGGACTAAAGAGACCTGTAAATAGAAACAAAATGGAAATGATAATGTGTGAAGGTTTGGTCACTCAATTAAGTTGTGACACTCTTTCTTACTGGATATATGTCTTATCCGTGTCATACTTGTGGTGACACTCTTTCTTATTGGATATATGTCTTATCCATGTCATAATTGTGGGCATGTTTTTAGGTAGTTTCCTTTTAAATTTCCGGTCAATCCAGAACTCTGATTGATTTTCTTGTAACGTTCTCTGACCGTCATCCCACTGGCCGAGCAAATGCTACTGTGCGGAACAACATCATTCTCATACTTAATTAATAACATGCATTTAAATCAAATTAAGCACATTTAACTCAAAGTAAGCACAAGATTACTGCTAACATAAATAATCCCTGGCATTAACAATAATTCATATGCACAGAAAAATACATGATACATATAAGCATCTCAGGCATGCAAAACATAATATTAAGCATAGGCTGATACTTATCTTTGAAATTGTCACACACCACCAACTGCATGTAGACCTTCCACGAACCTCCCAACCTTAGACCATGTTGCTCATCACTCTCAGCAGTAGGTCACCCCTGAGCTGGGACTAAGCTCCATCGGGTAAGGAATCCTAGGCTAGGTAGGTAATAGAGGAAGACACACAGTCACAGAAGAAGGGTTCTCTCCTAGGAACCACTTATGCCCATTGCCCACAGACTCTCCTTCCCCACATGTCTGCCCCACCGTAGGAGTATACACCTTCTCTGTCACCTAGACAGTCCTTCAGCTGCTAACCTCCCTTGCCTTGGGCATCAACAACAGACCGGACTGGAAATCTCCGAGCTCTGTGGCAGCTACAGGGTTCCTTCCAGAAGCTCTTTCCTTCCTCCGCGCACTCTCTCACCTGCCTTTTCAACAACAACCACCTCTCTCACCTGGAGTGAGTGTTGTATACACTGGCCAACTAGCTACACACAGTCAAGCACCGCACGACCACCACAATCAACTGGAACATAGACACGAACACCCCAAGATAACGACGAATAGGTGCAACAACATAACAAGGCTTAGCAAGTTTTGGACACCTTGGTTCCCTCAACCGGCAACACGGGATGACTCACGGCTCTGGTTTCCGGGATGTATGACAAACAATCCATGCAGGGGTCGAACACCGACTCGACGGTTCATAATAGAGGGTGTATCAGCTTCCCCAGAAACAAACACAGGCCTTTCTGGTTTCAGAGTTGCGTGAGGGTATTCTTGCAGAGGTCAGACGAGATTCCCAGTTTCAGACTATCTACCGTAGAATGGAGGAGGAACCCCCATCACGGCTCAACTCAGCAGTTTTAACTGCATGCACTTGGGTTGACACTTGTCACCCATGAAGCTCATTCCTTCCCATTTGGAAGTCACCCATCCTTCCCAAGAAATTAGGATAAAACATCACATTAACATATCTTTTGGAATAACATTAAAATATTATTCCCAAGGACTTAAGCCCCTAGGCTCAACACTTAGCCCCTCTTTCCAACCTTCCAGCCCCAATCCCTTACCCAGTATTTGTGGAAGATTAGTCCCCTATCACTCATTCATCGTGGTCAGTCCACACACAGAGATGTTTATCTTTATTAATAATGTGCATAGTTACATGTACAAAATCAGGCTCTTGGCCTTCAACACTTAGGCTCTCTGGCCTAATGTTCGCATAAGCCCACCAGCTTATATAAACTTGGCTCACCAGCCTATAAAACATAATTACAATTTTATAATGCAAGATTTATACTTCATAGACATGATTTACAACAGGGCTCGGCCTTGGGGACATTACAATTCCCCTTCCCTTATTTTTGCACTGTCCTTAGTGCAACTTTACACTGCATCTGCAAGCTTTTCAAAATCTTCAAAAAGATGTGGATACTCTGCCTGCATAAAATCTTCATGCTCCCATGTTGCGTCCTCAGGACCGTACCAGGTCCACTGGACCTTTACAAGCCTTATAGCTCGATTTCAGAGCTGTTTTCTTTTCCTATCCAATATGCGCACAAGATGCACTTACAGGACACCTTCTGGTGCCACCTGAATCACATTCCAATTGATACCTTGATTAGCATCAGGTGTATATTTCTTAAGCAATGAAACATGAAACACATTATGTCCAGTCATAGATGCAGGTAATGCAAGCATGTATGCAACTGGCCCAATCCTTTCCAGGATTTCAAATGGCCCACAAAATTTGGCTACCAATTTGGCGCAACTTCCCAGCTTCAGGGAACTCCTATTAGCTTTCACTTTCAGGAAAACATGATCACCCACTTTGAACTCTCTGTGGGTTCTGTTCTTATCAACATAACTTTTCTGCCTGTTATGGGCAACTTTCAAATTTTGCTTAATTTTTATCATTTGGTCCTCCATCTCCTTGAGTAACTCTTGCCCAACTACTGCTCTATCAGCTGGATTATCCCAGCTCACTGGAGTATTGCACTTTCTTCCATAAAGTGCTTCAAATGGGCTCATCTTCAACGATGCATGATACCCATTGTTGTAGGTGAATTCTAACAAGTGCAGGTAGTCTTCCCATCTTGATGGTTTGTCCATCACATACATTCTCAGTATGTCTTCTATTACTCTGTTCACCCTCTTTGTCTATCCATCAGGCTTAGGATGATAAGCTATACTAAAGTTCAGATTCGTTCTGAATCCTTTGAATAATCCTTTCCAGAAATTCGAGGTGAATTTCGAGTCTCTGTCAGACACAATCATTTTAGGAATTCCATACAATCGTGCCACTTCCTTTAAGAAAATATCAACAACATCTGCTGCCTTGTGAGTAGTTTTCAGTGGAATAAAATGGGCATCTTTTGTAAGCTTTTCCACCACCACCATGATCAAATCATGCAGCTTGGTTGTTCTGGGCAATCCCATAATAAAATCCATCGTTACTACTTCCCACTTCCACTCAGGAATGGGTAAAGGTTGCAGCAACCCTGTTGGGCGCCTATGCTTAGCTTTAACTTTATAGCACTTTATACATCTGGCGATGTATTCAATGATCTCTCTCTTCATACCCAGCCAAAAGTAATGGCTTTTGACCGCTGCTACCATTTTCTGATACCCAGGGTGCCCTGCATAAGGCACATTATGCATCTCTTGCAAAATCATTTGTTTCAAGCACTGAACCTTGGGTACAAAAATGTTGTTCTTGTACCGCAGTATTCCATCTGTTTCCAATTTATAATTTTCCATTTTCTGTAGCTTCTTACCCAGCTGTAGCTTGGCTACCAATTCTCTGTACTGTAGATCTTCATTTGCAACCACCAGAATTATGCTTTTAATATCAGTCTGATACATGCTAATGGTTGTAGCATGTAATTCATGCACCCTCCTGTTGAGTTCATTAGCCACTTTATTCTCCTTTCCTTTGATATGTTTGATCTCAAAGTCGTACTCACATAGAAATTCCAGCCACCTACTTTGTCTAGCATTTAAGGTTGGCTGATCAAACAAATATTTCAGACTATTGTGGTCTGTTCTCAATTCAAATCTCCTTCCCATGAGGTAATGTCTCTATTTCCTCAGAGCGTGAACGATTGCTGCCAACTCCAAATCGTGAGTGGCATAATTCTTTTCGTGCTCTTTCATCTTCCTGGACTCATAACAGATTACAAATCCATTATGACTGAGAACTCCTCCCAACCCTTCTTTACACGCATCTGTTCACACCACGAAATCCACATTTGGATCTACAATCCTCAATATTGGAGCGTTGGTTAACAACTGCTTCAATCACTGGAAACTCTTCTCACACTCTTCAGTCAACTGAAAATTTTTCTCCTTCCTTTGCAAGGAAGTGATAGGGTGAGCTATCTTTGAGAACCCTGCGATAAACCTTCTGTAATAGCCCGCTAGACCCATAAAGGATCTAAATTATGCCACATTCCTTGGCGTTGATCATTCTCTGATGGCCTCAACCTTCTCAAGATCCCCGATGATCCCTTCTTTTGAAATAATGTGCCCGAAGTAATGGATCTGCCTTTGATAAAACGAGCATTTGCTCAACTTGGCATACAACTGGTGTTCTCTCAACACTTGCAGCACCATCCTTAGGTGTTGTTCATGCTCTTCCTCTGACTTGGAATACACCAAAATGTCATCCAGGAAGACTATGAAAAACTTGTCTAGATAGTCCCTGAATACACCATTCATCGAGCACATAAAAACAAGAGGTGCGTTTAACAACCCAAACGGTACCACTGTGAACTCGTAATGAACATACCTTGTTCTAAAGGCGGTCTTGCTGATGTCTTCATCCTTTATTCTTACCTGGTGATATCTTGATTTGAGATCTATCTTCGAATTTTTTTCGCACCTTTCAACTGATCGAAAAGATCGTTGATCCTCGGCAAATGATACTTGTTCTTGATAGTTATTTTGTTCAACTATTTGAAATCAATGCACAACCTCAACGTCCCGTCCTTTTTCTTCACGAATAGGATCGGGGCACCCCAAGGTGACACGCTTAGGCAAATGTACCCCTTCTTTAGAAGCTCTTCAAGCTGCAATTGCAACTCTTTCAGCTCTGGCGTACTCATTCTATAAGGAGCCTTTGACACCGAAGCTGCTCCAGGCATCAAGTTCACAAAGAAATCGATTTCCCCTTTCGGAGGTAGTCCAAGTACTTCCTGGAATACATCCTTGAACTCTTTAAGTACCTCAAGATCCTCGATGCTCGACACCTTATCCTTAGGCGTTTCCTCCACATGGGATGCAAATAATTGATAGCCTTTTCTGTAGCACTTCTTTAGCTACATTGCTGAGATTTCTCTAACAGTAACAACTCTAGGAATTCCTTGGACGACTCTCTGATTCTCTTCTTCATCTAAGCAAGTGAATGCCTTGTTCTGATAGTCCAAGATGGCATGGTGCTGGTCCAACCAGTCCATCCTAATTAGACAGTCATAAGAGCCTAATGACAGAATTTTCAAATCATCCCTTGTGCTCAGTCCATTCATGTCTATAGAACAAGACTTGACCAACTCCATGACTTTCCTCTTGGTTCCTGTAGCTAGCTGTGCTAACCAAGACTTTTCATGTTTGCTTCTTATCAAATCCAAACTTTCTACCACTCTAGGGTCTATATAACTATGGCTAGCCCCTGAATCAACTAAAATAGTAAATGGTTGGTTTTTTATCATACCTTCCACTTTGATCATGTGCGACTGATACTCAGTTTTCTTGTTGTCCAGGGCCGCATATATCCTTGGAATTCCACTGCCCATGTCCTCCACTGTTTCAGCTTGCTGAACATTGTGGATAACTCTTACTTTATCATCTTTGTGGGGGCAATCTCTGTACCTATGGTTTTTTTTACAACCCCAACATTCCATAGGTGGTGGACTTGACATTGTCCCACTCACTTCAACTTTCCTGGGCTCTTTAAGAGACGACTGTCCTTGAGGACTGTTTCTGAAAAAGGGTGGTTTATTTGCCTTCTACCTCTGTTCTTTCTTGAACTTTTTCTGGCCATCCCAAGCCTTCCGAAAGGTAGGATTTTCTCTTTGTTGTTCATATAAGCATTTCACTCTTCTTATTGTTTTTTCCATAGTCTTAGGATCATCATACTGAATCTTGTCACCAATGGGAGGTGGCAGTCCACTCAGATACCTCTGAATCTTGACAACCTCGTCTTTGATGAATGGAACATACTTTAGTAATTCCAAAAACCTTCGTTCATATTCATCAATGGTCATGCTTCCCAGCTTGAGTTCGAAGAACTCCTTCATTTTTCTTTCATAGTCTCTTTTAGTAAGGTATTTCCTCTTGAAATACCTCTTGAATTCCTTCCATGTGATATCTTTCTCTCTAACGTGCTGCACCTGCACAAGTTGATCCCACCACATGGATGCTTTTCCTTTTAGTTGATACATCACAATTCTTCCTTCTGCATGAGAGGAATAATTCTGCAGTTGGAAATATTTCCTCATGCCATGCAACCATGTTTTGACATCTTCCTCCTTCTTATGTTCTCCATCAAATGTAGGAGGCTTAATCTTATTCATCTCCCCTTTCAATTCATCCACTCCAGATCTTCGGTGTTTTCTGATAGGGAATGGGCTTGAACTAATATGTGCTTCCCTATTGGAATGCTTTGGGGAGCGACGACGATGTCTGCTACCACTCCTCGATCTTCTTTTCCTCTCAGGGGTCGTGCAATTCTTTCTTGTGTCACTCTCCTTTTCTAATTTCCTTTCTATTCTTTCCAAGCTCTTCAACATCTTTAAGTTGAATTCACCCTGCCGATCCCTGACCCTCATGAGCTTTCGGCTATTAGCTCGGCGAGCCTGGGCCTCTTTCTGCAATCTTTCAATGATTTTCATCATATGCCCTTCCTTATCCAATTCTCTTCCGTGCCCATTGGAGTTCGATCCTTCGACTCCCAAGTTGACATCCCTTCCTTCTCTTTCATTCTCTGAATTGGAGGCAATCCACACTTCTTCCATTTATATACTCAACGTCGATTCGCGACTATCCTGACACTCGTTGAACTCTGCACACACAACGTGCAGTCAACTGAAGTTTGTTAGAACTTAAACCCTTATTAAAACTACAACATTCATAAACCAATGCGAATAAGAAAAAAAAACGTTTCGATTCCACTAAGTTTTCTGAGCTTTGTTTGGCTCTGCAATTTCCGGCGATAGCCCCCATTTTCTTAGTCCCCAACCCATGCATCCACAGGCCGTGATCAAATGCTAAACTGGTAGGTGTTACAAGGCTCTCCAAACGAAACTTTGGGTTTCAAGATTTTGGGGCTTCGGGTTTCGAGTTTTGGGGTTTTGGTCCAGAAGGTTCTCGCACTCACTTCCCTCTCCAACTCCCGACTCCTGAACTTTCGACCTCTCTCCCCCTGGGCCCAAAACACAGTTGTCACCAACCAAGGTAGTGACACATGGTGTCCTTAAGAAGGTCCACATCACTTCCGACGACATCATAGGGTCTCACTTCTTTCACTTTTTATTTCGGAGTTTCAGGCATCGGGATTTCGGGTTTCAGGGTTTCGGTCCACGAGGATCCAACAGTTAAAATCATCTATGGTTCTTTCATCTTCAAAAATTTTGGGACTTCGGGTTTCGAGGTTTCGGTCCACGAAAGTTCTTGATGCTGCGACTCCAAACCTCTTGTCACTTAAATTCGATTTCCTTACCCTTCGGGCCCACAGCACAGCTGTCGCCCACCAAGGTAGTGATTTCGACACTTCGGGTTTCGGGTCTTCAGTACTCAGGAGTTCACGATGCCGCGACTCCAAACCTCTTTTCACTTCAATCCCCGAATTCCGAAAATTCAATTTCCTTACCCTTCGAGCTCACAACACAGCTGTCGCCCACCAATGTAGTGATTTCGGAACTTCGACACTTCGGGTTTCGGTTCTTCGGTACCCGGGAGTTCACGATGCAGCGAATCCAAACCTCTTGTCACTCCAATCCCCGAATTCCAAAAATTTGATTTCCTTACCCTCCGGGTCCAGAGAGCACAACTGTCTCCCACATCCACAGTGGCAAGTGGCACAATCAGGAGGGTCCATGTCACCTTCGATGATGTCATCGGGTCCCACCACTCTCACTTTTCTTCTCGACCCACTGGCGTACACACTCATGTGTCCACATCCATTCCAAGTGAAATCCAAGGGTCAGACCTTTCTCAGATCTACGGCGCAGATCCTTTCGACGTTTCGGGGTTTCGGGCATCAAGAGTTCGTGCATCCACACATCTCGAACTTCTGTTTGCCGAAATTCCGAAATTACGGTCCTGACGAATTCAGGATTTCGTGTATCGCGATTTCCACACTCCTGTGCAACTCTAAAGGGTTTTAAACCTTGTGCACGTTCTCTAGACACTATTTCTTCTCAAAACCTCAGTCCAAAGACCACTTATCCGACCCATCCAGGCTCAACGTTGAAACCATGGCTTTGATACCATACTGTAATGTTCCCCGACCGTCATCCCACTGGCCGGACAAACGCTACTATGCGGAACAACATCATTCTCATACTTAATTAATAACATGCATTTAAATCAAATTAAACACATTTAACTCAGAGTAAGCACAAGATTACTGCTAACATAAATAATCCCTGGCATTAACAATAATTCATATGCACAACATAATACATGATACATATAAGCATCTCAGGCATGCAAAACACAATATTAAGCATAGGCTGATACTTATCTTTGAAACTGTCACGCACCACCAACTGCATGTAGACCTTCCACGAACCTCCCAGCCTTAGACCGCACTGCTCATCACTCTCAGCAGTAGGTCACCCCTGAGCTTGGACTAAGCTCCACTGGGTAAGGAATCCTAGGCTAGGTAGGGAAAACAGGAAGAGAGATAGTCACAGAGGAAGTGTTCTCTCCCAGGAACCACTTATGCCCATTGCCCACAGACTCTCCTTCCCCACGTGCATGTCCCTCCCCAGGAGTATACACCTTCTCTGTCACCTAGACAGTCCTTTGGCTGCTAACCTCCCTTGCCTTGGGCTTCAGCAATAGACTGGACCAGAAATCTCCGAGCTCTGTGGTAGCTACAAGGTTCCTTCTAGGAGCTCTCTCCTTCCTCTGCGCACTCTCTCACTTGGAGAGAGTCACTCACAGGCTTGGTAAAACCTGTCTTTTCAACAAAAAACACCTCTCTCACCTGGAGAGAGTGTTGTATACGCTGTCCAACTAGCCACACATAGTCAAGCACCACACGACACCACAATCAACTGGAACATAAACACGAACACCCCAGGATAACGACGGACATACGCAACAACATAACAAGGCTCAACAAGTACGAAACACCTTGGTTTCCTCAACTGGCAACATGGGATAGACCCACGGTTCTGGTTTCAGGGACGCATGACAAGTAATCGACGCAGGGGTCGAACATAGACTCGACGGTTCAGAACAGAAGGTGTATCGGCTTCCCTAGAAACAAACACATGCCTTTTCGATTTCAGAGTTGCGTGAGGGTATTCTTGCAGAGGTCAGACAAGATTCCCAGTTTCAGACTATCCACTGTAGAATGGAGGAGGAATCCCCATCACAACTCAACTCAACAGTTTTAACTACATGCACTTGGGTTGACACTTGTCACCCATGAAGCTCGTTCCTTCCCATTTGGAAGTCACTCGTCCTTCCCAAGAACTTAGGATAAAACATCACATTAACATAGCTTTTGGAATAATATTAAAATATTATTCCCAAGGACTTAAGCCCCTAGGCTCAACACTTAGCCCCTCTTTCCAACCTTCCAGCCCCTAATCCTTTACCCAGTCTTTGTGGAAGCTTAGTCCCCCATCACTCATTCATCGTGGTCGGTCCACACACAGAGATGTTTATCTTTATTAATAATGTGCATAGTTACATGTACAAAATCAAGCTCTTGGCCTTCAACACTTAGGCTCTCTGGCCTAATATTCACATAAGCCCACCAACTTATATAAACTTGACTCACCAGCCTATAAAACATAATTACAATTTTATAATGCAAGCTTTATACTTCATAGACATGATTTACAACAAGGCTCGGCCTTGGGGACATTACATTTCTGAACATCTGAGTTGGTTTAAAATGGGGTAAAAACCCTTAGGTAAGGTTCTAAAATGCATGGAACTTTGATCCATGGAAAACTTAGACTATGCCTGAATATTAATTTGACAAACAAAAAAAATTCAACCTTAAGAAAAGTAAGAGATTACTTGCATTTCTTTAAAATGTTATTTTATGCTTGAAAAACATTAAGAGAAGTGTTCCAACATCATTAAAGTTTTGATGACTATATATATATAGTAATTGAAAGTAAAAAAATTCTCATGGTTAAAACATTTCATTAGTGTGATGCTCACAATGGAGTTGACACATGACATCTTCCTCTCTATATAAAGAATCAACATAAATTCATGTTAACTTTGTACACACATCTTAACTCTACATGTGTCTAGAGGGATAAGTCCCTTGAGGTAAAAACTTTTTTTAAATTGAAAAACAATTAAAGAAAGGATGAGTAATGGATTTATTCAAATTAATTTATACAAAATGTTTTGACCTTAAAAGTTAATCTATTTAAAAAATTAAAACTACTTAAGATTTATTTAATTATTTATGTTTATAAAAAATTTTAACCATGGGAATCTGTAACTAGTAGGTTTGATATACCAAGAACTTGTGACTTAGGTTTGATATACCAATAACTTGTGACTTAGCAAGGGACTATGGGTCATCTACCACATTCTATAGCCCAGTAAGAGGGAGATGTGTAATTCCTTTGGTGCTCAACATGAATTTGACATGTGACATCCAAAAAAAACATTAATAACAAAAATAATATTTCATTTCCCTTAAAGGTGGTACAACAAAGTATGAGGGAGATGAGTAATTCCTTCAATAGTTAATATGGAGTTGAGGCATCTAAAATATATTAATAACAAAAAAAAAATGTTTCAATGTAAGCCATAAATAAAATATTTCAATGTCCATATTAATTAAAATTTCTCAAATATCATCCCTCTCTATATATAACAATTGAAAGTAAAAAAAAAAATTATGGTTAAGACACTTGGTGTGTTGCTCAATATGAGGGAGATGTGTAAATTCTTCCATGATCAACAACGTGTTGACACTTGACATACTCATTGTGTTCAGATAGAAAAAGTTAACTATTAATCTTTAGAGAATTCTTTCAATTAAATTTATCATTCTTTATCCTATTATAAATTTGAATGGGCCACAAAGTCAAGATTGACTTTGTAACTGTGTTTACCCACATTTACAATCAAGTTAAATTCAAAAAATTAAAGAACATAATTAGTTCTCGATGGAACATCTTGATTGTCTTGTCATTAACCAAGGAATAACTTCTCGGTGAAATCATATCATCTTTGCTTTCTTTGCTTTCAATAGTGAATATTTCTTCAATTTGTTTTCTTTATCCTATTATAAATTTGGATGGGCCACAAAGTCAAGATTGACTTTGTAACTGTGTTTACCCACATGGAACGGAACATCTTGATTGTCTTGTCATTAACCAAGGAATAGGTCCTCGGTGAAATCATATCATCTTTGCTTTCATTAGTGAATATTTCCTCAATTTGTTGTTGTGCTTGCTCGATTACTCTTACAACCCATTTTAGTTTGGGACATCCATTAACATAAAGCATTTTCAACGACATCATAAATTCCATACTAGGAAGTTTCAGTGACATCACATGTTCCACACCAAGAAGTTCTTGTATCTTAGGGCATTGACTAACACATAGTAGTCAAAGCTTTGTGAGCTGCCCTAGCCCTTCTATGCTCTTC
>ML872050.1:7229-19684 GCA_009831015.1 Picea engelmannii
TTTTCACTTTCAGGTGTCTTCTCTGTTACGAAATTTTTCAATACTTCCATGATCTCCCCTTTTAAATCATCTATCTTAGTATCCAACTTAGCTTCCATTGAATCCATCTTAGTATCCAACTTATCTTCCATTGAATCCATCTTATTTTGTAGTTCATTTATGTCCCTATGAATTTATTCACCTTCATCAAGAGTCCAAGTAGGATTTTTTGGAGGCTTATTTGGTGTAGAAGTTCCCTTTTTGGGTGGCATGTTGGCCAAGTATCACTTTTGAACCTTGATTTTGAGGTGGTTCTGCTAGACAATATTTCTTCTGCTGTGTCTCCAAATTTTTTGCCCTTATAGGTATGAAACTTAATTTTATGTATTTCTCTAATATTTCTTCTCTGCAATGACATAGGTCTGATCAAAATTGGATGTGCAAAGTGGAATTTATGGTAACTTCCCCACAACTTTCCGATTTTTGTCCTTTCCAAGAGATCTCTCTTGTATAGTGTGCCCCGCACAAAATAATTGATATAAAATTTTGAAACCCACACCAGAAATACTACATACTATCCATGATCCAATGAAACCAGTCCCATGCAATTTTGATACTCTAGAAAGAAGTTATGATTGTTTTACCTGTAACAACTTCTTGAGACTAGTCAATAGGACTAGTCAGATACCCTATCTTAAACAGGGTGTATCTACAAATTTAAGATGACCCAGAAGTTGAAATTTCTACCACAGATACCTTACTAATTTTTGTAAATATCCTCTGGAATTCAAGGTCTGAAACGTTATAGAAATTTTTTTAGAGTGGAAATTCCGCAATGACTCAGTTAAGGATGATTCCAAAACCCTATCTTGTACAAGATGTATATCCAAAAGTATAAGGCCTCAGGAGATGAATTGTGAACCCAACATACCTTGATCCATCTGCTAACTATCCTCCAAGCCATTCCTTCTGAAACATTTTAGAAAACAATTTATAGAGAAAATTCCAAGGTGTCTCAGATGTAGTAGTGAAACCCTAAGACCTTGAGCTCTGATACCATATGTTAAGAACCAATATCAATATAGCATAGAATATCACTATATCAATATCAATATAGCATATAATAAGCCTCTTTGAGGGGGTAACCTCCTTTTACCCCACTTAAATATTCAAGTACAAGATGATTCAAAATGAAAATGTCTCCTTGGTATATATAGGAGACTAGGAGGTATAATTACAACTAATGGCCTAAAGCCAACATAAATAAAATAAAATTACTAATATAATATGCCCCAATTAATGGGTAATGAGCCAATATTAGGGCTTAACAATCTTCCTCCTAGTCTTCTTGCCAATCCTCTAATCCAGAATCTTCTCCATCTATAGCTTCTCTGCCACAGGCATCTACTTCTCCCACTGAATTTTTCCTTGAGCTTCTAACCCTTCTGAGTCATCTTTCCTATATGGATATAGGTATGAAACATTGAATATGGGAAAAATGCCCACACCATCTGGCAGCTCAATCTCATAGGCGTTTGCATTAAACTTCCTCAAGATCTTACAGGGTCCTATCTTTTTCATCTTCAACTTGTTGTATGTTCCTCTAGGGAACCTTTCCTTCTTGATATGTGCTAAAACTTGATCCCCTAATTAAAATTGAAGTTCCCTATTATGATGATCAAGTCTATTCTTGTATTTCTGTTTAGAACCATGTAATTTTTCTTTGATCTGATTATGGAGTTTCCGCATTTCAGCAACAAAATCCTCTGCTCCAGTTCTTATGATCTCACCCTGTTCCAAGTATCTCAACTCAGACACTCCCCTGGGTTTCATTCCATAAGTTATTTGGGATGGGATCTTTCCAGGGCCTCTTTTGGTGAGACATTGTATGCAAATTCTGCTTGTGGCAGAATATGATCCCACTGGTTATGGTATTCAATAACCAGACTTTTCAAAAAGTTCCCCAAACTTCTATTTACCACCTCAGTCTGCTCATCTATCCAAGGGTGATAAGCTACGATAAAGGACAAATCTATCCCCATATTCTTCCACAACTTCCTCCAAAAGTGACCAACAAATTTTGTGTCTCTGTCTGAGACAATGCTCTTGGGTAGACTGTGAAGTCTCACAACTTCTCTGAAAAACATATTTGCAACATCTGTTGCATCACTGGTCTTATGGCATGGGATGAAATGTGCCATCTTTGAAAACCTATCCACCACCACAAATATGGAATCGAATCCCCTTTGTGTTCTTGTCAATCCCAACACAAAATCCATGCTTATTGCATCCCAAGGCCTCTCTGGTATTGGTAATGGTTGATACAATCCACTTTGCATGTTGACATATGCTACATCTATTTACAAATTTTATCACCTCTTTTCTCATACCTAGCCAATAGTATGAATTGCTCAACTGTGCAAACGTTCTATCATGGCCAAAATGTCTAGCCAATCCTCCACTATGCTTCTCCTTTAGAAGATTGTCCCTCATTGAGCATCTTGGTATGCACATTTGATTTCCTCTGAACAAAAATCCTTCCTAAACCATATACTCTATCCACTGACTTCTATCTCTCAGTATAGGTCTTGTACATGCTTCATAGGCCTCCTTGAAATTTGTATCATCACAATACATATCCTTAAGGTGTTCAAGCCCCAAGGTCTCCACCTAGAGTTCTTGCAGAATTAAACATCTCATGCTTAAGGAATCAACAACTTTGTTAGCATTCCCAACAATATGTTTTATGACAAAAGTAAATATTTGCATAAATTCAACCCATTTTGCATGCATCTGATTCAGTGTTTCTTGTCGGGTTATGAATTGTAAAGCCTGGTTATCATTGTACAAGACAAACTCTTGTGGGACAAGATAATGCCTCCATATCTTCAATGCTTGAATTATGGCATAGAAATCCTTGTCATACGTGGAGTATTTCCTCTTGGTCTCATTTAGCTTCTTACTAAAATAGGGAACAGGTCTGTTATCCTGACTCAAAACTGCTCCTATCACAATTCCGCTCACATCACATCTCACCTGAAATGTCCTTTTGAAATTCGGCAAGACCAAGATTGGTCATTCTATCATCTTCTCCTTTAATATATTGAATCTCTTTTCGACCTCCTCTATCCATTTAAAAGACCTGTTCCGCTTCTTTACTGTATCCATCATGGGTGCACAAATCCCACTGAAGTCTCTAATAAAATTCCTATAGAAGCTAACTAATCTATGGAAGCTCCTTACCTCGAACATGCTTCTTGGTGATGGCCATTCTTTGATCGCTTTCACCTTCTCTGGATCCATCCTCATGAAACCCAAATAAATGAGTTATTTCTTCATAAAAGAGGACTTCTTCAAATTGATCAGCACTTTCTCCTATTGTAGCCTCCTCATTACTAGCGTTAGGTGCCTCAAATGCTCCTGTTTAGTCCTACTAAAGATTAGTATATCGTCCAGATATACAACATGAACTTACCAATGAAATCTTTTATAATTTAGTTCATCAGCCTCATAAAAGTGCTCGGGGCCTTTGTTATGCCAAATGGCATAGCCAGCCACTCATACAGACCTTCATTCATCTTAAAGGTTGTTTTCCACTCATCACCTTCTCTCATCCTGATCTAGTGATATCCACTTTTCAGATCTATCTTAGAAAAGAAATTTGCTCCACTTAAGCAATCCATTAAATCATCCATTCTTGGTAAAGGAAATTTGTACCTAATGGTGATCTTGTTGATGGCTCTCAATTCTATGTAAATTCTCCATCCTCCATCTTTCTTTGTGCTTAACATAGTTGGTACTGCGCATGGGCTCAAGCTTTCTCTGACTAAACCCTTATCTAGAAATTTTTGAACTTGGTTCTTCACCTCCTCATTTTCCCAAGGTGTTAATATATATGCTTCCTTGTTTAGCAGGCTTGCTCTTGGTATCAAGTCGATGTGATGACTAATACTCCTGATGGGTGGCAATGAGGTTGGCAACTCATGCACCACTATATCAACAAAATTATCCAACAACCCTTGAACTTCTTCGGGAAAATCATCCATTCATGCAATCATAAGGATGACTCTGGGCTTCCTCACCACAATGAATTTCATCTCCTATTCTTCCTTGACTTCTTTTAGGAGTTCCTTCCCACTCATGAGAAGTATGCTTGTGATGGCTTCCTCTTTCACTTTATTCTCCTCCATTGGCAGCAACATATGCGTCCTACCATTCTTTTCTAATGTATACGTGTTTTTCCTCCCATCATGAATGACATTTCTATCAAATTGCCATGGTCTTCCCAACAAAATGTGGAATACGTCCATGGGAATTACATCACAAAGGATTTCATCTTTATATCCTCCTATTTTAATTTCAACTAGGCATTGTTTAGTGATCGTTACCTGGTGTCCTTTTTGCAGCCATGAGACTTTGTATGGCCTTGGATGTGCAGTTGTATTCAGCTCCAATTTCTACACCATCTATGTGGATACTAGGTTGTCAATACTCCCACTGTCAATGATCACCTTGCATACTTTTTCCTTAGTCTTGCAAGTTGTCCTGAAGAGACTGCTTCTCTGCACTGGCTTTTCAATTTCTGCATCTAGTTTTAAGAGAACTTTTCTCAACATCAGGGATGCTCCATCCTTTGCTCCTTCTACTTCAACATCTCTTCATTGTGCTTATGAAATGTGAGCTTCTCCTCCTTCCTTCTTCTTGTTAGTACATTCCCAAGACATGTGCCCTATCTTTCCATAGTTATAGCACCTTACTCCTCCTCTACCTCTTCCTCTAGAAGAGTTTCTTCCACCATTTTTCCTTCCTCGTGAACTTCATCCTCGTTCTGAGTGATTGTGTGGTTTCTTAGCCTCGTCCTCAAACTGATGTTCTCTGTCACGGTTAAATCCCTTACTTTTGCTTAGGACCAAGCTTTTACCTCTTCCTCATTGGTTTTGTTTTCTGGCCAACTTCTCCTCTACCTTCAACGCAAAATAATAAGTATCTTCCACAGTCCTCACTGACATCATGCTAAGCTCATCCTGGATCTCATATCTGAAGCCATTTATATATCCAAAGACTCTTTATTCATGTCTCTCCCTTTGTCTAGGTCTGATGTTCAGTCAGTAGAACTCCTCGGTGTACTTCTTGACTGTCATCCCTTTCTGTATCAGGTTCTATATATTCCTGAATAGATTGATCTGGTAGTCTTTGGGTATGTACTTAGCCTTCAGTTTGGCTACCATCCTATCCCAACTCTTTATCCTTTGTTTTCCTTTACTTCTCCTCTCAACCTGCAGTTCATCCCACCATAGTGCTACATGTCCTTTTAGCCTGGTGACTTCCTGCTTCACCTTCTTCTCCCCATCAACATATTCATAGTTGAAGTGTTTGTCCATGGACCTTATCGAGTCCAATAGTTCTTTAGAATTTATATTTCCCTCATAAATGGGGACCTCTATCTTAGCTCTACCTCCCAATCTAGCAACTACTCTCCTACAGCTTCTTCAACCTCAATCTCTTCACTTTCTGCATCACTGACATCCCCAACGTTAGGTGGTCTTCTATGTGTTTCTTCCATTGATTCCAATCGGGCGCAAAGCTCTCGCATCTCCCTCTCTACAACACGGTTGGCTAAAGGTGACTCTCGTCTTCTTGGCAGCATTATGTTGGCTATCCGTCACACATAGAGTATAGCTCCGAGTTCTCTGTCTCCATATTTTCCTCCTTCACCTGAAGTCTACAGACAAAAAAAAGATGCTCTGATACCACCTAATGCAGACCCCCTATCCCTCCTCAAGGTTAAATCCTGTGCTCCTACCTCAGATCAGATGGTCCACAGAATTCTCCACTGCGATCCAATTCTCGATGGCGTTCTTCCTCCTGTGATTTTACTCGCTTCGGACTTAGAAGATTTTCTAAATCTTCAAAGACTCAGTCTTCGCTTCTTCTAAGGAATGAGTTCTTGGATCTCAATAACACCTTCTGAAGTGTTGTTCCTCCTGAGCTCTGTCTGGTTCGGACTTCGATTTCCTTCGCAGTCCTTACGTCTGAGGGATTTCAATAACTTAGATCCACGGTATTTCTTGCTGAGAAATTCCTTCTGATTTCCTTACATTCCTCTCTGGCTCGATGCACGCCTTACAGAGCTTCCAGTGAAGAGAAACAATTGAAACTAGAAAAAATCACAGTTCCATCCACTTGTTGATGAAAACAGAAATGACAGGAAAACACACACAGTCCACACACCATACATTTGGATCAATTTTCATTTCTGTTATATTCACAAGTTCCCAATGGCTACAGAATACATTCAAAATTACAGTAGCTAAAAAAACTGAGATCTCCTGCTAACTCGCAGTTCTCTCTTATAGCTAATTTCTCTCTATATTGCCTCTCTTTCAACTGGGTGTCCCAACTTTTACGTAACTCAAAAAAATATTTCTAGGGTTTCCCCTGGCTACTTTCCTACTCTAAAATTCATCCTATGCTATCTTAGTCCAGTCGCCTTCCAGAGCCGAACTGGAAACTCCTACTCTGTTTACAATTTCAAGACTTGCCTCAAGGGGTAAAATTTGGCACCGGTTCAAGCGTGCCTCCAAAGGTGAATTCTGATGTTGAGTGAAGGCGGATTTCAAAATTGGTTGCAACTGTCAACATTGAATTTCTGGGAAGAACTCTCACATGTCGAGTGGTCATGCCTCTATGCGCTTGCCAACAATGCTCTTGCATCATAATCCCCTTGAAAAAATATCATGGACTCCTATCCATGAGCTCCTCTACTACCTTTCCCTTCTTCTGGATAGCAACTTCGTTTTCCCAACTGGCATCTTCTATTGGACGTCCCTTCCATTTGACCAGATAGTCAAAGTAAGTCTTCCTCCTAGTCTTCTTTCCAATCTTCTGATCCAAAATCTTCTCCATTTGTAGCTTCTCTGCCACAGGCATCTGCTTCTCCCACTAAATTTTTCCTTGAGCTTCTGATCCTTATGAGTCATCTCTCCTGTATAGATACAAGTCTGAAACATTGAATATGGGAAAAATGTCCACACCATCTGGAAGCTCAATATCATAGATGTTTGCATCAAACTTCCTCAAGATCTTACAGGGTCCTATCTTTTTCATCTTCAACTTGTTGTAGGTTCCCCTAGGGAGCCTTTCCTTCCTGAGATGTGATAAAACCTGATCCCCTACTTCAAATTGAAGTTCCCTGCGATGTTGATCAACTTTGTACTTGTATTTCTGGTTAGAACTCTGTAATTGTTGTTTGATCTAATTACGGAGTTTTTGCATTTCAGCAACAAAATCCTATGTTCCAGTGCTTCTGATCTCACCCTGTTCCAAGTCTCTCAACTCAGACACTCCCCTAGGTTTCATTCCATAGAGTATTTGGAATGGGCTCCTTCCAGTGCTTCCATTTGGTGAGTCATTATATGCAAATTCTACTTGTGGTATAATCTGATCTCACTGGTTATGGTGTTCAGTAACCAGACTTCTCAATAAGTTCCCAAAACTTCTATTTACCACCTCAGTATACCCATCTATCTGAGGGTGATAAGCTAAGATTAAGCAAAAATCTGTCCCCATCTTCTTCAACAACTTCCTCCAAAAGTGACCAACAAATTTTGTGTCTCTTTATGAGACAATGCTCCTGGGTAGACCGTGAAGTCTCACAACTTCTCTGGAAAACATATTTGCAACATGTGTTGCATTGCTAGTCTTCTGGCATGGGATGAAATGTTCCATCTTTGAAAACCTATCCACCACCACAAATATGGAATCAAATCTCGTTTTTGTTCTTGGCAATCCCAACATGAAATCCATGGTTATTGCATCCCAAGGACTCTCTGGTATTGTCAATGCTTGATACAATCTAGTGTTCTATTTTTTCCCCTTTGCATGTTGACAGATCCTACATCTATTTGCAAATTTTATCACCTCTATTCTCATACCTGGCCAATAGTATGAATTGCTCAACTGTGAAATTTTTTTATCATGGCTAAAATGTCCATCCAATCCTCCACTATGCTTCTCCTTCAAAAGATTGTCCCTCATTGAGCATCTTGGTATGCACAATTGATTTCCTCTGAACAATAATCCTTCTTGAACCATATACTCTATCCATTGACTTCTATCTCTCAATACAAGGCTTGTACATGCTTTGTAGGACTCCTTGAAATCTGTATCATCATAATACATATCCTTAAGGTGTTCAAACCCCAAGGTCTCCACTTGGAATTCTTGCAGAATTAAACATCTCCTGCTTAACGCATCAACAACTTTGTTAGCATTCCCAGCAATATGTTTTATGACAAAAGTAAAATTTTGCATAAATTCAACCCATTTTGCATGCCTCTGATTCATTTTTTCTTCTCAAGTTATGAATTTTAAAGCTTGGTTATCGCTATACAAGACAAACTCTTGTAGGACAAGATAATTCCTCCATTTCTTCAATTCTTGAATTATGGAATAAAACTCCTTGTCTTATGTGGAGTATTTCCTTTTGGTCTCATTTAGCTTCTCGCTGAAATAGGAAACAATTTTGTTATCTTGACTCAAAACTGCTCCTATCACAATTCTGCTCACATCACATCTCACTTGAAATGTCCTTTCGAAATTCGGCAAGACCAGGATTGGTCGTTCCATCATCTTCTCCTTTAATATATTGAAGCACTTTTCAGCCTCTTTTGTCCATTTAAAAGACTTGTGTCACTTCTTTACTGTATCCACCATGGGTGCACAAATCCCACTGAAGTCTCTAATGAACTTCCTATAGAAGCTTAGTAATCCATGGAAGCTCCTTACCTCAAGCATGCTTCTTGGTGACGACCATTCTCTGATCGCTTTCACCTTCTTTGGATCCCTCTTCATTTCATTCAAAGAGATCACGAAACCCAAATAAATGAGTTATGTATTCATAAAAGAGGACTTCTTCAAATTGATCAGTGGTTTCTCCTGTTGTAGCCTCCTCATTACTAGCATTAGGTGCCTCAAATGCTCCTCTTTAGTCCTGCTAAAGATCAGTATATCGTCTAGATATACAACCACGAACTTACCAATGAAATCTTTTAGAACTTCATTCATCATCCTCATAAAAGTGTTGGGGGAATTTGTTATGTCAAATGGCATAACCAACCACTCATATAGACCTTCATTCGTCTTAAAGGCTATTTTCCAGTCATCACCTTCTCTCATCTTGATCTGGTGATATCTACTTTTCAGATCTATCTTAGAAAAGAAATTTTCTCCACTTAAGCAATCCATTAAATCATCCATTCTCGGTAAAGGAAATATGTACCTAATGGTGATCTTGTTGATGGCTCTTGAGTCTATGCAAATTCTCCATACTCCATCTTTCTTTGGGCTTAACACAGTTGGTTCTGTGCATGGGCTCAAGATTTCTTTGACTAAACCCTTATCTAACAATTCTTGGACTTGGATCTTCACCTCCTCATTTTCCCAAGGTGTTAATCTGTACGTTTCCTTGTTTGGCAAGCTTGCTCTAGGTATCAAGTTGATTTGATCACTGATACTCCTAATGGGTGGCAATGAGGTTGGCAGCTCATCCACCACTATATCAGCAAAATTATCCAGTAGCTCCTAAACTTCTTCAGGCAAATTGTCCACTGATGTACTCGTAAGGATGACTCTAGGCTTCCTCACCAAAGAAAATTTCATCTCTTGTTCTTCCTTGACTTCTTTCAGAAGTTCCTTCCCACTCATGAGAAGTATGCTTGTGATGACTTCCTCCTTCACTTTCTTCTCCTCCATTGGCAGCAACATATGTGTCCTACCATTCTTTTCTAATGTATATGTGTTCTTCCTCCCATCATGAATGACATTTCTGTCAAGCTGCCACGGTCTTCCCAAAAACATGTGGCATACATCCATGGGAATTACATCACATAGGGTTTCATCTTTATATCCTCCTACTTCAATTTCAACTAGGCATTGTTTAGCGATCATTACCATGTGTCCTTTTTCCAGCCATGAGACTTTGTATGGCCTTGGATGTGCAGTTGTCTTCAGCCCTAATTTCTCCACTATATTTATGGATACTAGGTTATCATTACTCCCACTATCAATGATCACCTTGCATACTTTGTCCTTAGTCATGCAAGCTGTCCTGAAGAGACTGTTTCTCTACACTGGATTTTCAATTTTTACCTCTAGTTTTAAGAGAATTTTTCTCAACATCAGGGATGTTCCATCCTTTGCTCCTTCTACTTCAACATCTCTTAATCGTGCTTATGAAATGTGAGCTTCTCCTCCTTCCTTCTTCTTCTTGGGACATTCCCAAGACATGTGCCCTATCTTTCGATAGTTAGAACACCTTACTCCTCCTCTGCCTCTTCCTCTAGAAGAGTTTCTTCCAGCATTTTGCCTTCCTCATGAAATTCCTCCTCGTTTTGAGTGACTATGTGGTTTCTCAGCCTTGTCCTTTGACTAATTTGCTCTTTCACAGTTAAATCCCTTGCTTTTTCTTGGGACTGAGATTTTACCTCTTCCTCGTTGGTTCTATTTTCTGGCTAGCTTCTCCTCTGCCTTCATCGCAAACTGATAAGCATCTTCCACAGTCCTCACTGACATCATGCTAAGCTCATCCTGGATCTCATATCTCAAGCCATTTATATATCTGGAAACTCTTTCTTTGTTTCTCTCCCTTTGTCTATTTCTAATGTTCAGCCGATAGAACTCCTCGGTGTACTCCTTGACTGTCATCCCTTTCTTTCTCAAGTTCTCTAGCTTCTTGAACAGATTGATATGGTAGTCATTGGGCATGAACTTCACCTTCAGTTTGGCTACCATCCTGTCTCAACTCTTTATCCTCTATTTTCCTTTACTTCTCCTCTCAGCCTGCAGTTCTTCCCACTACAGTGTTCCATGTCCTTTTAGCCTGGTGACTGCCTGCTTCACCTTCTTCTCCTCATCGACATCTTCATAGTCGAAGTGTTTTTCCATGGACCTTATCCACTCCAAAAGTTCTTCAGCATCTATATTTCCCTCATACATGGGGACCTCTATCTTAGCTGTACCTCTCAATCTGGTAACTTCTCTCAACAAACGTTCCTCTGCAACATCCTCTCTTATAGCTTCTTCAACCTCAACCTCTTCACTTTCTGCATCACTGACATCCCCAACATCAGGTGCTCTTCTCTGTGTTGCTTCCATTGTTTCCAATCGGGCGTAAAGCTCTTGCATCTCCCTCTCTACAACATGGTTGGCTAAAGGTGGCTCTCATCTTCTTGGTGATATTATGTTAGGTATCCATCACACACATAGTACAACTCCAAGTTCTCTATATCCTTCTTTTTCTCCTTCACCTAAAGCCTATAGATGAAAAAATGATGCTCTAATACCACCTGATGCAGATCCCCTATCCCTCCTCAGGGTTGCGCGACCTCCCGGTCAGGATCTTCTGGTTCGGGAGACGAAATGGCTCTTCTAGTTCCAAACTAGAACCCTTCGAAAAGAACACACAGGCCCCCCACAAATTCTCAGTTGAATTTTCCAAGCACCAAGTGTGAGCTCTCACAGTACATGACCAAGAGCTGTGACCTCACCCTTATCCTTCCTGCCTTTCGCTAATTCACGATTCAGGGTTTGGGCGATAAGGACCTCTATCCTTCCAACTAGTAACACCCGAGATTGTGATGTGGGCCAATGGTCCATATCTGCCTGTGATCGATGCTTCAGGTTGAATCACGATCTCGCAACTCGGGGCTTTGAAGCACAAAGAACTCCTCCTCCTAGCTCGTGATACCCACGTTCACGAAATGGATCGACCTCACTATTTCATGATATCGCGACTCAGGGTTTTGAAGTGAAAAGGATTCTGCTTCCCAGCTCATGATACTCGAGCACACAAAATGGACTAACCTCATTATCTTGCAATCTCACAACTCGAGGTTTTGAAGCATAAAGAAATTTTCCTCCCAACTCATGATATCCAAGTTCGCGAAATGGACCGACCTCGCTATCCTGCGATCTCGCGACTTGGGCTTTTTAAGCGCAAATAATGCTGCCTCCTAGCTCACGATATCCGAGTTTCTAAAATGGACTGATGGTCCATATGTATCTGAGATCGATTGTCACCACTCCTTATGTGCTTTGGATTTCAAGAAGCCCTTGTTGCTAACCTCCCTGCAGCTCCACCTTATCCAACAACTTGCGGGGTTTCGGTGTTTCTCCTCGAGGACACTCCACCTTCCTTTCAGATCCTTGAGATCTCCCCTCTTGGATCTACATAGGGTTAAAGCCTGCAAGATACCAGATATATAAAATATGCAGAACAGGAACGAAATGCTAGAAATGACAGAATAACAGTAAAATATCTAGCATAATCTTCATAATACACAGAAATGATATACGAAATAGCAACAGAAATAACACTTTGAATCAGATAGAAATGTTCACAGGCCTCTTCGAGGGGGCAACCTCCAATCGAGCAGCGCTCTGTTACAATAATATCCAAGCTAGGGTTCTCATACCCT
>ML872052.1:0-13899 GCA_009831015.1 Picea engelmannii
AAACAATATATTTAGTTGAAAATCCTACCAAGAGTCTAAGCCTAAGCCTAAGATTTTGCCTAAGTCTAAGTTTAAATTGGGGACTACTTAAAATATTAAATTTGGGATAAATCTGATTCTAGGAAAGGTGGGAAAAATATAAGGATTGAATAAAATGCACATGCATGCATAAATTATAAAAAAAGAAATTTTAAATAGAAACAAATATTAACTTGAGATGTTGGTTGTACATAGAATATAATCTAGAGTCAAACTACACTAGTCTAACTAGAAGAAGACTCCTAATTAAAATCTAACTGAGATCTAGTTAGGGGACACTCCTTAAATGAGAATATGGGGAACAAAGGGACACCTAGGAGTGAACATAGGAACACATTGAGGATTGTGAGGGATTTTGATTTTTAAATTAAAAAAAATGGTGATTACTAGTGTGACTAGGGGATATTGTGACAAGTGTGTGAGTGAGTAATCCAAATTAAAATTAACTAAAAATTTAAGTATCTGTGAATGAGGACATGTGTCAATAAAGAAAATTCTATAAAAAAAAATCTCGAGAAGGGAAAAGGATCTGATTTATGAGCATTGTTATGCTACCAAATTTTACTGGACTATGCTTTACTTGTGAGAGTTGGGATACCAAGCTTGTAAAAAGAGAGGAATCTCTTCCTTGCGAGGGCAAGTCTTGGAGCTATTATTGTTGGTTTCTTGTGGGTGGCCCCTTTGCAGCTCATGGGGATAAGGGTGAAGAAGATCAACTGTAGCATTGGTTGGTAGGTACTGGTGAAGCTGATGTGATTAGCAAGAAAAGGAAAGGAAGGAGCACAAGACTTTGGAGGCATCTTCATTAAGAAACAATTCATTGGTTCTGGTATTTTTATATTCTAAATTTTATTCCTAGAATTAGTTTAGTTGTATGTTAGACTGATAAGGACACTATAGAAACATTGGAAATCCTAGAAGCCAATTGTTACGATTACAGTCAAAGAATATTTGTTCAAAGTTTATATTTTTAAAATTTCAATTTCTTCCAATCGGATAATAATTACAGTGTTTTTATTTTAAATTTACAATGTAATGTCCAACGTTTTCCACTCTCTATTTTGGGATGGCTTGATCCTCATTGTGGAATTTCAATTCATATTGAGTATGGTCTATGTTAAAAAATGTATACCTTATCCATGTTTGAAGTTGAATGACACAGTCTTTAGTTGAGATTATTTAGAAATTTAACACTGCGATTTTCGCTAGTAAACCAGGGTGTTAGTTACAAAATTTTTATGAGTCTCTCTTCAATTTCATTTAAATCCAAATAAATTCATCTAATTGGATCTTGTTAGAAATTCATTCTAGGTCTGAACTTGGTCATTTTCATGTTAACACTTTTTTCAATTCAATTTCGTTTTAGTATGATCTCTATTGAATTTAGTCAAATTTGATTTTATATTGTGTTTTTCCTCTGTCGAATTTGTTGATATATCTGAACTAGGTAGTATGAATGTCTGTGCTAATTTATAGATTAATCCAAAATCCTTAGGACCGAGGGAAACCCTTTAAAGTCTCTCGAATTTGACTTTTGATATGTAGTGCATTATCCCTCTTTCCTTTACAAAGTTATACATGTGACCATGGGCTAGAAACTAGGGCTAACCAAAAGTGGGTGCTACTTAGAGCTCTAGAACTGCAGTGCTCTAAATTATTTTAACTTCAACACTTCTTTCCACCCGAAATGATTAACGAACAAATTCGGTCATAAAGTGAAGTTGGTTGGCACTTGTAGGTCAAACCTGAAATTTTACTTACCTTCATCGATGATTATAGATTTAATCAAACGGCTAGTGGAGATTCTCCTTACGCAAGAACCTATGGTGGAGAACCACTCTAGAACTCTAGGCTTCGAGGATTTTATTTTATTTCTTAAGGGATTGAATTTATGAGGACTTACACTCCTTGTTAGATAAATGGTTGTCATCCACTCAATAGTTTGTAAATCTAGTATTTTCTCACTTATTTTCAACAACGACTCCATTTTTTCGAAGTACCGAATTCCAATTAACTTGGAGATTAACGCTTGCCACACCTTACTCATATATACAAGTATAATAAGATCAAGGGATCCATGATTCAGAAGTTTTTGTAGATACAACTCATGTTACCTCTGAATAAACGAAGTTCAAACACACATATCTTATGGTCCTTGATTAACCTTCAAGAACGATCAGGATTAATTCTAGGCTGCAAAATTTTGGGACTTTTCTCACCAAAATAACTTTCACCCACCACCTCCTGAATGGACGAATTCTGAATACTAGGAATATACCGAAACATGTACCCAACATTGACTGTAAGGATTTAATCCAGACTTAGGAACTCTAGGAGTTCTGTAACCTTTAACTTCATGAATCTATTTCTTCCAGAGTACCGAATTACCGAACCTCCAAGGAACAAAGCATTGTAGATCTAGCGGGCTGTAATCGATCGCTAGATCTATGAATTCCCTTCACTCCAGGACTTCAGAGCTTCATTGTTTTTCAAATCTTAGACAGTTAGGACTCAAACTTGTTGAACCATCAAACTCTTATGGATCCAACAACTAGTATACGCCCAACGATCTACAACGAAGATTTACTCCACAAATTCTGGCTACAAGCTTCTTTATTTACAAACTAATCGGATCTATTGAAGTGATGAAGCCCGAAGGTGTTATGGTTTTAAAGAGTGCACTACTCATGTCTCATAGGATGGTTGCAGGGATTTCAATTCCTCACGATCAGATCTCGTCCACTAATTCTTTCAAAAATAATTTCACACTTTGGTTTTTCCACTTGAATCCTTCACACACTTTTTCTCCTGAACTCTAGACTCTAATTGTTTTCTTGCACGCCTGTGCACCTCTCTTGTGTAATATCACATTGTCCCTCATATTTTTTCTTCTAAATTTTAAATCCTCCATCCATGATCTGGATTATTTTCGGCACGAAATCAAAGCGGAGATATAATAAATAAATGCATAGAGATATCGCATATATCCAATAATATAACAGAAATATATCAAAGATGAAACCATAAACATAGAGATATAGTAATACAAGATTTCTATTAATGAAATAAATGTACAAAGACTGTAAAAATATAGAGTGAAAGACTCGCTAGAATGGTGGCAGCTTATCTCTGAGAAGAGATGTGACAACTACTCGCATTTGCAAGAAGATGATTCCATTGAGGCTCTGAAGGCCTTTTTTTTACAATAAAAGGGAATGAAAAAAACCCTATACATCCAAAAACCTAACCCTAGGAGATGAAGCACCAAAAGTCACATGGGCCCCATTTGGGTAAGTTAGTACATTAACTTCTGAGGGTCATAGCTTTTGCATATAATCTTTGTTTTAGGCGTATGATAGTTAGTTGGAAAGGTATCATCGAGGAGATTCATTTTGGGCGTTGAATCATGCCTTTGTCTATAATTGAGAACCTATATCTCAAAAAACCTTCATTTAGGCCCTCAAAATGGCCCCGGAAGTTAAAACCTGCTAAAAATAGTAAATTGCCAAAATTGCTAGAAAACTAGTTTGAGCCAGTCGGAAAAGGTGGGTGGCCACCGATTTCCACCTGGATCAATCCTCCCTCCTTAGGAAGCAATGGTATCCATTGCGTTGATTTACCGAGGGAGAGGGAAAAGCGTTTGTTGGATCTGCATCCTAGTGAGCTGCATGTATTGCTGGAGATGTTGCGCTGCTTAGTTTGTGGAAGTCTATCATGAACCTGTTGAAGCTGAGGTTGTTCAATAAGTCGAGATACATGAGAGGAAGGTGTGTATAAGGAATCTTTTCTCTTTTCTACAACCTTGTTGACCTGCTTCTGTTGGATAGAAGGTGGAGGGGGCGAGGTTGTAGTGGTTGCAGTGTCCTTCTATTCCCCTTTTGAACAGATTGTGAAGAAGCTGAATTTTGCAGTATGAGATACTACCTTGTGACACTTTTTAGGTGGAACAATAATTGAAACTACCTCTGGTATTCTGTAGAGATGATCCCAATGACACTACAAGGTCGAGACTCATAAACAACATGGCATCTCGACATATATAGTTGGACCAAGAGAAAATCACAGACATCCAGTGGGGAAACATCACATAATACCTCATCCTTGAAGGGTTGGATGTCATATGACAATCAACAGTGTTGGCGGACATAGAGATCTCTTCCTTGCCGAAGCCACCTGATGTTGCATGGCGACGGGTGTGGTGTTGTCGACAATCCAAATTGTTTGATGACCTCTGTTGTGATGAGGTTTTTTTGGATTCCACTATCAATAATAAAATGCAGTGGGGTCCCCTTCGCCCACATATGTGAATGAAAAAGGCGCTCCCCCTCTTCAGTATCTGTTGGTTCTTCTAGTTGAATTGTTGCGGTCACGACAATAGCAGTGGGGTCTACGTCAATGATCTGTCCTTTACCATCATTTTCAGAATCAGATTCTCAATCAAGGTTTGGCTTCTTGTCTTTGATCTCGGCCACCAATGAATTTTTTGAGCGACATTCATCAGTGTTGTGCTAGGGGATTTTGTGCAAATCACACCATTTTCCGGTGTCCTTCTTTGTCTTCATATGACCGTTCTTTTCCTGTGTCTTGGACTGGTTTTCGGGACACTGTTTGTTAGGGCCATCTTTGTCATACTTTGGTTGTTGCGGATTTGTAGACCTGATTTCCCGTTTGCTGTGGTGCTTAAATTTCTACTCAATTTTAACAGCATATCGATAAGCAGCACCAAGTGATGAGATGTCCAGAAAATCCATTTCAGTCTGGATGTATCTGTGAAGAGCCCCACGGTATTTCAGAACCAAATGTCGCTCGGAGTCTTTGATACCCAACTTGGTGTGCAAGGTATGGAAGGTATTGGTGAACTCCATAACTGCTTGGCCCCTCTCTTTCTGCAGTGTGGTCCATCTCATGAACTGGTCCTCATAGTTGCCAACAGGGTAATATTGTTCCTTTACCGCATCCACAAAAAAATCTCAAGTGGGATTGGCCCGATATATTCTTGACTTCTTGGTGCAGCCGCGCCCTCACTGGCACGTCTGCTTCACCAGGATCTTCTCTCCCTCTCGGCCCGAAGAACTCTAAGGTTCCTCTATTTCCCTATCGGGAAATCTGTGCCCCACATATTCTCTTCAATTGATCTCCCTTAATGATCGAGAAATCGGGCTTCGCGATATCGTGAGTCACGAGCTCATGCACCTCGTGCTTCACAGTACTCAAAAACCCGATGGATAAATGCTAATCGCCTTCCTATACCTATCGGGAATCCTCCCATCGGGATTTCAGCAATTATGTTGTCGAAAATAACTTACCTTTCTAATCCCCAATTTCCGATATGCCGATACGCCTATGCGCACGTGTGGGTTGACTTTTCCACCTCCTGTCACTTCTTATCGGGATTTTGGGATTCGCGGGATCGCGAATCCTGGTGTCAGTGGACTCGGGACTTAAATTTTCATGATCCCCGATACTATGCCACCTGTCCTCCACTAACCCTGACCGTGGCCCACACGACCCTTCCGTTGGAATATCGTGTTTCGTGATTTCAACCCGCAAGTGTATCCTATTCTCAGGAACCCCGATTCTCTGATCCCTGACTGACTGGGATCTCCTGACACGCGTCCTCACTGATGGACGGTCATGGGCTTATCAGAATACTACGGATCGCGATATCGCAAATCTCATTTCATAAAGTTGGAGCTTCAACTCGTGAACTCCCGATATGTGATGTCACGTGTAGATCTGACGGTCCCTATGACTTAGAATCGACGACTCTGCCCCTCCTGAGCTTCGAACCTCTTCCACACCTATACTGTAACCCCCTTGCACCTCCGCGAGATCTAATGGTCCATGGAACTTCGCTAAATTTCTCCAGTGGATTCTGACCATCCGTTCCTCCCTTCGCGAATCTACGAAACAAAGAAGTGTCTCCCACGAGAACTGTTCACCCATTCTCCAACCTGCGACACTTCTCCCAGACTTCTCACAACAGCTTCCCTGCACTTATACCTTAGTGAATTTGAAGACCTATTCCTCCTGAGATTTTCACAGTTATTCGGTCTCTTCGAAAGAGAGAACTTTTTGCACGCACTCCTTGTGGAAATCCTTCAACCTCGACTAAGAGTTGAAGTTTCTCGACTCTGTGCACTCCTTGCAAGAACAGTCTTAATTCCCTTTGCTCAGAATCGTAACTCTGAGACTTCGTCTAGCCTGTGCATGCCTTGCATGGCTCTGGTGCCCTACTGCACTTCTGGGAACTTAGAACCAAGGTTATCTATATCTCAACCCTTCTGTCAACGCACTCCTTGCGGACGATTCAACTGCACTCCTTGCAGGAATTCTCTGGATGAAAATAGAGAAGCAATTGAAACTAATTCCGTCTTCCCTCCAGACTTCAATTCAACCATGAAATCACATACACAACATATAAAAGTAAATGTATAACAGGAAGCAAACATTCAGGAGCATAACCTCAGTACACAGAGAAACAACACAAACCATGAACTTGAATTAATGCTTTCTTCTATTAATTCAAACTCCTGTACATGGGTGTTCTTTACACATTTATCTACTTGTTCTTCTGCTCTTCATCCAAAATGATACTCTATGTTACAATGTACAAAGGAGGGTGTCTATATCCGGTTTATTTCTTGGACTCTAGGCTATCAAATATTACAATTAAATTCCTATCTAACTGCATTAACTATATTAAATGTCGTCTATCTACCTAAGGACCAGAGCTTAAAGGCTCAAGGTCCATTACAATATACAAAGGTGCCTCCTCTTAAATGACTCATTTAAGATTTGCGCAACCGTTTCCAAGGCATTTTCAAAATTTGTGCTAGCTAGTCCAGCTATCTTCCGCTCCACGCTGGCTCGCTTGATGTTGTTGGTGATGCTCCTGCATCATACTCCTCAGCTTGAAAACTTTCATGGGCTCCTACCCATGAGCTCTTGCACGGTATGTCCATGCTTCTATATCACTACTTCACTTTCCCAGCTAGCATATTCCACTGGGTGGTTCTTCCATTTGACCAGATATTCGAGGTATTGCTTCTACTTGGTCTTTTTGCTCACCTTCTTATTGAGTATGCGCTCCATCTGTGGCTTTTCTGTAATCGGCATCTGCTTCTGCCACTGGACCTCTGGCTACTCACCACTTGTTCCTGTTTCCTTAGCTTTGTATGGATACAAATCTGAGACATTGAATATCGGAGATATTCCGATCCCATCGGTTAATTCAATCTCATAAGCATTTTCTCCGAATTTCTTCAGGACCCTACATGGCCCAATTTTCTTCATTTTCAACTTATTGTATGTTCCCCTTGGGAACCTTTCCTTCTTCAAATGTGCCAGAACCAGATCACCAACTTCAAATTGAAGTTGTCTCCGATGTTGATCCGCTCTGCGCTTGTACCCCTGATTTGAATCTATCAGTCGTTGCTTCACCTTACTGTGAAGTTCTTTCATTGCTTCAGCAAATTTCTCTGCACTAGCACTGCTAGTCACAGTCTGTTATGAATCCCTTAGTTCAGAAACTCCTCTTGGTTGCATTCCATATACAACCTGAAATGGACTTTTCCATGTGCTTCGATTTACTGAATCGTTGTATGCGAACTCTACCTGTGGCAATATGCTATCCCAACTGCTATGGTGCTCTATCACGAAGCTTCTCAGCAAGTCTCCCAGACTTCTGTTGACCACTTCCATATATCCATCCAACTGAGGATGATAAGCAGAACTAAATGCCAAGTTAGTTCCTAGCTTCTTCCATAAGGTCCTCCAGAAATGCCCTATGAATTTCGTGTCTTTGTCTGAAACTATGCTTTTCGGCAATCCATGAAGTAGAATGACCTCCTTGAAAAATAGATTTGCGATGTGAGTCGCATTGCTGGTCTTCTGACATGGGATAAAATGTGCCATTTTGGAAAACCTTTCCACAAACACAAAGATTGAATCAACACCTCTTTGTGTCCTCGGCAAACCCAATACAAAATCCATGCTTATCGCCTCCCATGGCCTCTCTGGTATGGGCAATGGATGATAAAAACCTGCATTCTGCTTCCTCCCTTTTGAATGATAGAAAACTCTACATCTGTCAACAAACCTCTTGACATCTTCTCACATGCCCAGCCAAAAATATGACTCATTCAGCTTCGCGAATGTTTTGTCATGGCCAAAATGTCCTGCCAAGCCTCCACTGTGTTTGTCCTTTAACAAGTTCTCCCTCATGGATCAATTTGGAATGCACAATTGATTGCCTCTGAATAGCAATCCCTCCTGGATCATATAATCTGTCCAAGGACTCCTATCTCTGAGAACTGGATTCTCATCTACTTCATACGCCTCTCCAAAGTCTGCGTCTCCTGCGTACATGTCCCTGAGATTATCAAAACCCAATGTCTTGACTCGGAATTCCTGCAACAACAAACACTTCCTGCTCAAAGCATCAACCACTTTGTTAGCAGTTCCTGAAATATGTTTGATCACAAACGTGAAATTCTGCATATACTCTACCCATTTTGCATGTTTCTGATTCAACTTCTCCTGTTGAGTCACAAACTGTAATGCATGATTGTCACTATACAATACAAACTCTTTCGGGATCAAGTAATGCCTCCAGTTCTTCAGTGCCTGTATGATAGCATAGAATTCTTTATCGTACGTGGAGTACTTTAGTTTCGCCTCATCTAGCTTCTCGCTGAAATATGCAACTGGTCTGTCTTCATGACTCAAGACCGCTCCTATGGCAAACTTGATTGCATCACATTTCACCTGAAATGTTTTCTGGAAATCCGGAAACACCCAAACCGGTTGTTCTGTTATCTTCCACTTCAACAGATTGATGCTCTTCTCGGCCTCTATTGTCCAATGAAAAGATTTATGCCACTTCTTCACTGTGTCCATCATTGTTTCACTAATCCCACTAAAATTCTTGATGAACTTCCGGTAGAAACTAGCTAACCCATGAAAACTTCTCACCTCGAAAATATTTCTCGGTGATGGCCAATTCTTGATCACGTCTACCTTATCCGGATCCATCCTCAATTCATTTGCAGATATAACAAAACCCAAATATATGAGCTCTGTCTTCATAAATGAGGACTTCTTCATAGTAATCAACTTCTCCTGTTGTAGCTTCCTCATCACAATGGCCAAATGCTTCAGGTGTTCAGCCTCTGATTTACTGTAAATAGGTATGTCATCCAAATACACAATGACAAACTTTCCGATGAATTCCCTCAGGACTTCATTCATCATCCTCATAAAGGTACTTGGTGCATTCGTCAAACCAAACGGCATGACCAGCCATTCGTAAAAACATTCATTTTTCTTGAATGTTGTTTTCCATTCATCACCTTCTCTCATGCGAATCTGGTGGTATCCGCTCTTCAAATCTATCTTTGAAAAATATTTTGCCCCACTCAGGCAGTCCATCAGATCATCCATCCTCGGCAGTGGAAACCTGTATCTGATTTTTATTTTGTTGATCGCCCAAGAGTCGGTACACATTCTCTAGCCTCCGTCTTTCTTTAGACTCAGTACCGTTGGAATGGCACACGGGCTTAAACTTTCCCTGACCAGCCCTTTATCTAACAGTTCTTGTACCTGCCTTTTAACCTCTTCGTTCTCCTGCAGCATCAACCTCTACGCAGCTTTATTCGGCAAACTAGCTCCTGGTATGAGGTCTATATGATGACTCACACTCCTCATCGGTGGCAATGAACGAGGTAATTCATGCACTCTGATGTCATTGAATTCTCCCAGCAGTTCCTAAATCTCATCCGATAAATCATCCACTCTTGTGCTAGTCAGAACAATTCTCGGCTTCCTGACCACAAAGAATTTTGGATCTTCCTTCTTCTCCATCTCTGTAAGAAGTTCCTTCCCACTCATGAGAAGTATTGTATTCCATACTTCCGGATTCACCTCCTTATCCTTTATCGGAAGAAACCTGTATGTTTCCCCATTCTTCTCCAGGGTATATGTGTTCATTCTCCCATCATGAACCACATTTCTGTCATATTTCCATGGTATACCCAGCAATAAATGACATACATCCATGGGAATAACATCACATAAGATCTTATCATTGTACCCTCCAATTTTGAATTCAACCAAACATTGTTTAGTAACAATTACCTAGTGTCCTTTCTGTAGCCATGAAACTTTATATGGACTCGGATGATCAATCATCTCCAGCTCCAGTTTCACTACCATCTCGGTTGAAACGAGATTATCTGTGCTACCACTGTCAACAATAACCTTGCACACCCTATCCTTGGCTTGCAAGTTGTTCTGAACAGCTTGGTCCTTTGCACTGAGCTTTCCACCTCCTTCTCAGGTGTCAAAAGGACTTTTCACATCATCAATGACCTTCCGCCTTCTGCGTCTTCGGCCTCAACATCTCGTCTCTGTGCTTCGTCGATGTGAGCTTCCCCAATGTCCTTCTTTTTCTCTGGACACTCATAAGACTTGTGCCCATTCTTCCCACATGTGAAACATGTGATGACTCCACCTCTTCCTCTTCCTCTACCTCTGGTACGAGGAAAAGTGTTATTATCAGCGTATCCTCCGCCCTGTTCTGTACGCTGGCCTCGCTGTTCCTCATGTTGGCCTCGCTGCGAACTTCCACCTCTTTCTGTTCTAGTCTGAGGCTTCTTCCATTCATCCTTGGATTTATGGAACCTATCTTGGGAAACTTATTTGCCTCTAGGCTAACTTCTGCCTCGCCCTCGCTGACCTTGCTTATGGCTCAGCTTCTCCTCAGCTTTCAAAGCCATCTGATAAGCATCCTCCACTGTTCGGATGGTTACCATACTTAATTCATCCTGAATGTCATATCTCAGACCATTCAGATATCTAGCGACCTTCTCATCATCGATCTCCCGATGACCTGCTCTGATGTTCAGTCGATCTAATTCCTCAGTGTATTCCTTCACTGTCATCAGCTTATGTATCAGGTTCTGCATTCTCTTGAACAGAGTAATTTGGTAGTCTCTTGGGATAAACTTCACTTTCATATTTGCAATCATTCTATCCCAACTCTTGATCTTTTTCTTGCCTTTGCAGCGTCTATCATCTTGTAGCTCATCCCACCATAAGGATGCATGTCCCTTCAAGCGCGTGACAGCGTTCTTGACTTTCTTATCTTCCTCGACATCTTCATAGTCGAAATAAGTGTCTAGAGCTCTAATCCAATCTAGTAGCTCCTCTGCATCCAGATTCCCCTCGTAAACTGAAATGTCCATCTTCGCCTTTGCACCCATTCTGGCGATATCTTTAATTAGACGTTCATTCGCTGCATCTTCGGCTGCAACTTCCTCTTCTCATTCATCCTCAACTTCATCTTCTGAATCGCTTAAATGCCCCGCACTAGCTGTGTGTCTTTGAGTTGTCTCCATATCCTCGAGTCTTACTCAGAGATCTCTCATCTGTCTCTCCATTTCTGGATTTCCTACCGGCCTTCCTCTTCTCCGCACCTCTCTATGCTCTAGATCAGGTGATTGTCTTTCTCTTCTGGGCAGCATGGAAAATTCCTTTCTTCTTCTTTGCTACAGAAAGCAAAGAACTTCCCGTTCTGATACCACTTTGGTGAAGTCACGCCCTCACTGGCACATCTGCTTCACCAGGATATTCTCTCCCTCTTGGCCCGAAGAAATCCAAGGTTCCTCTATTTCCCTATTGATAAATCTGCACCCCACAGATTCTCTTCAACTGATCTCCCTTAATGATCGGGAAATCAGGCTTCGCGATTTTGCGAGTCACGAGCTCATGCACCTCATGCTTCACATTACTCCAAAACCCGATGGATAAATTCTAATCGCCTTCCTATACCTATCGGGAATCCTCCCGTCGGGATTTCGACAATTATGCTATCGAAAATAACTTATCTTGCTAATCCCCGATTTCTGATATGCCGATACGCCTATGCGCACGTGTGGGTTGACTTTTCCACCTCCCGTCACTTCTTATCGGGATTTCAGGATTCGCGGGATCGTGAATCCTGGTTTCAATGGACTCAGGACTTACCTTTTCCTGATCCCCAATACTATGCCACCTGTCCTCCACTAACCCTGACCGTGGCCCACACGACCCTTCCATTGGAATATTGCGTTTTGTAATTTCAACCCGCAAGTGTATCCTGTTCTCAGGAACCCCGATTCTTTGATCCCTGACTGACTGGGATCTCCTGACACGCGTCCTCACTGATGGATGGTCCTGGGATTATCGGAATACCGCAGATCGCGATATCGCAAATCTCATTTCATAAAGTTGGAGCTTCGACTCGCGAACTCCCGATATGCGATGTCACATGTAGATCTGACGGTCCCTATGACTCGGGATCGACGACTCTGCCCCTCCTAAGATTCAAACCTCTTCCACACCTATACTGTAACCCCCTTGCACCTCCGCGAGATCTAATGGTCCACAAAACTTTGTTAAATTGATCCAGTGTATTTTGACCATCCGTTCCTCCCTTCGCGAATCTACAAAACAAAGAAGTGTCTCCCACGAGAACCGTTCACCCGTTCTCCAACTTGCGACGCTTCTCCCAAACTTCTCACGACAGCTTCCCTGCACTTATACCTTAGTGAATTTGAAGGCCTATTCCTCCTGATCTTTCCACAGTTATTCAATCTCTTCGAAAGAGAGAACTTCTTGCACGCACTCCTTGCGTCAATCCTTCAACCTCGACTAAGAGTTGAAGTTTCTCGACTCTGCGCACTCTTTGCAGTAGCAGTCTTAATTCCCTTTGCTCAGAATCGCAACTCTGAGACTTTGTCTAGCCTGCACATGCCTTGCACGGCTCTGGTGCCCTACTGCACTTCTGGGAACTTAGAACCAAGGTTATCTCTATCTTAACCCTTCTGTCAATGCACTCCTTGTGGACGATTCAACTGCACTCCTTGCAGGAATTCTGTAGCTCAAAATAGAGAAACAATTGAAACTAATTCCGTCTTCCCTCCAGACTTCAATTCAACCATGAAATCACATACACAACATATAAAATAAAATGTATAATAGGAAGCAAACATTCAAGAGCATAACCTCAGTACACAGAGAAACAACACAAACCATGAACTTGAATTAACGCTTTCTTCTATTAATTCAAACGCCTGTACATGGGTGTTCTTTACACATTTCTCTGCTTGTTCTTCTACTCTTCATCCCGAATGCTACTCTATGTTACAATGTACAAAGGAGGGTGTCTATATCCAGTTTCCCTCTCGGAATCTAGGCTATCAAATATTACAATTAAATTTATATCTAACTGCATTAACTATATTAAATGTCGTCTATCTACCTAAGGAAGAGAGCTTAAAGGCTCAAGGTCAATTACAATATACAAAGGTGCCTCCTCTTAAATGACTCATTTAAGATTTGTGCAATAGTTTCCAAGGCATTTTCAAAATTTGTGTTGGCTAGTCTAGCTATCTTCCGCTCCACGTTGGCTCGCTTGATGTTGCTGGCAATGCTCTTGCATCACTCCTCTATGGAACTTTGTTCCCACTAAATTTCCCACCAATGTTTGACATGAGGGAGGGCCGTATGGAGTGTGAAGGTGATATTTTCTTTATTGAAAAAATTGTGAACAGAGAAATAACCTTCTAGCAGAGTTAACCATTTTTCTAGGGCTTCTGCATCTACCTATCCTTCAAATACAGGAATATCAAAATTAACTTGTACCTTGAAAGGTGAGGTGCCTCCAAAGTGGTCGCTTGATGAATATGCACCTGATGCTATCGACGGGAATTTAAGGATGTGTGCAAAATTCTCCATCATTCTATCCCTCTATCGCGTGAGATCTTGCTCAAGCAACAGATTGATAGGATCGTCTACTCCATCATTTTTCTTTTCTTC
>ML872052.1:13999-33682 GCA_009831015.1 Picea engelmannii
TTGAGATGAGGTTCTTTTGGCTTCCGCTATCAACAATAAAATGCAGTGGGGTCCCCTTCACCCACATATGTGAATGAAAAAGCCGCTCCCCCTCTTCTGGATCTGTTGGTTCTTTTGGTTGAATTTCTACGGTCGGGACAATAACAGTGGGGTTTGTGTCGATGATTTGTTTTTTACTATTATTTTCAGAATGAGATTCTGAATCAAGGTTCAGCTCCTTTTCTTTGATCTTGGCCACCGATGACTATTATGAGCAACATTCATCGTTGTTGTGCCAGGGGATTTTGTGGAAATCGCACCATTTTCCAGTGTCCTTCTTTGTCTTCCCGTGACCTTTCTTTTCCTGTGTCTTGGACTGGTTTTCGCAAGACTGTTTGTTAGGGATGTCTTTGTTATGCTTTGGTTGTTGCAGATTTGCAGACCCAAATTCCCATGTGTTCTGGTGCTTAAATTTCTTCTCAATTTTAACAGCATATCGATAAGCAACACCGAGTGATGACATGTCCAGAAAATCCATTTCAGTCTGGATGTATCTGTGTAGAGCCCCACGGTATTCCAGAACCAAATGTCACTTGGAGTCTTTGATACCCAGCTTGGTGCACAAGGTATGGAAGGTATTGGTGAACTACGGATCTGCTTGGCCCTTCTCTTGTCATAGTGTGGTCCATCTCATGTACTGGTCCTCATAGTTGCCAACATGGTAATATTGTTCCTTTATCACATACACAAAAAAAGCCCAAGTGGGCTCGGCCCCATATATTCCAGACTCCTTTGTGGAACTCTTCTCCTAGTAAGATTCCCACCAATGTTTGACATGGGGGAGAGCCTTAAGGAGTGCGAAGGTGATCTTTTCCTTGTCGGAAAAATTATGAACAGAGAAATAACCTTCTAGCAAATTTAACCATTTATCTAGGGCATCTGCATCTATCTGTCCTTCAAATACAGGAATATCAAAATTAACTTATACCTTGAAAGGTGAGGTGCCTCCAAAGTGGTCTCTTGATGAAGATGCGCATGATCCTATCAGGAGGCGTTGAAGGATATGGGGAAAATTCTCTATCATTTTGTCCCTCTGTTGCATGAGAGATTGATCAAGCAACAGACTGATAGGATCGTTTGCTCCATCATTTTTATTTTCTTCAGTCATTGAGGGTTTCTTGGGTGTGAGAGAGCGATTTTCCTCAACAGAGACAAGCTCGAGACCCAATTTTCTATACTCATGCCTCATTGGGGACATGCACTGAAAATGATCAAGAGCAGCCTGCTCTGATACCACTGATCTAGATTATTTTCGGCACGAAATGAGATCGGAGATATAATAAATAAACGCACAACAAGAGAGAGACAACAATATAATAGAGATATAGCGGAAATAAAATAAGAGTCACATATATACAGTAATACCCGATTTCTATTAATGAAATAAATGTACAAAGACTGTAAAATACAGAGTGAAAGACTCGCTAGAATGGTGGTAGCTTATCTCTGAGAAGAATGTCACGGCTACTTGCATCCGTGAGAGGATGATTATTACAATGAGGCTCTAAGGGCCTTTTTAATATAAGTAAAATCCAAAACCCTAACCCCGGAAGATGAAAAGACAAAAGGTTTGTGGGCCCCAATGGGGGTAGTTGATACGTCAACTTCCCAGGGGTGTAACTTTTGCATACGATCTTTGTTTGGGGTGCTCAATAGCTCGTTGGAAAGATCTATCCAAGAACTACAACTTTTGGGTGAGCAGCATTGATCTACGATCCATGATGCTCCCCGTCTTCTCAAAAAACATCGTTTAGGGCCTCAAAATGGGCGTGAAAGTTAAAAACTACTAAAAATAGTAAATTACCAAAATTGCCAGAAACATGTTTTGGGCTAGTTGGAGAAGGTGGGTGGCCACTGATATCCACCTGGATCAATCCTCTGTCCTTAGGAAGCAGTGGTATCCATTGTGTTGAGTTCCTGGGGGAGAGGGGAAATCGATTGCTAAATCTAAATCTTGGTGATCTGCTTGCCTTACTGGAGAAGTGGCATTGCTTAGCTTGTTGAAGGCTATCACGAACCTTTGGCTCGAAGGTTTGGACCTTTTTAACTAGTCTGGATATTTTAGATGACTGTGTGTAGAAGAAATCTTTGTGCTTTGTTGCAACCTTGTCGACCTGCTTCTATTGGATAGAAGGTACTTGGGCCGAGGCTTTAGTGGTTGCAGTATCCTTTTGTTCCCCTTTTGAACAGATTGTGGAGAAAATGAATTTTGTAGTATGAGATACTACCTTGCGAGACTGTTTACGTGGGGCAGTAGTTGGAACTACCTCTGGTATCCTATAGAGATTCCCCCCCAGAGTAATAATGACACTACGGGGTCGAGACTCATAGATAGCATGGCATTTACACATATATGGTTGTCCCAAGAGAACATCACAGACATCGAGTGGGGCAACATCACATTATACCTCATCCTTGAAGAGTTGGATGCCATACGACAATCAACATTGCTAGCTGACATGAAGATCTCATCCTTGGCGAAGCCACCCAATGCTGTATGGTTGCAGGTGTGGTGTTGATAATCCCAACTGTTTGACGATATCTACTGAGATGAAGTTCTTTTGGCTTCCTCTATCAACAATAAAATGCAACGGGGTCCCCTTCACCCACATCTGTGAATGAAAAAGGCGCTCCCCCTCTTTCGGATCTGTTGGTTCTTCTAGTTGAATTGTTACGGTCGGGAAAATAGCAGTGGGGTCTGCGTCGATGATCTGTTTTTTACCATTATTTTCAGAATCATATTCTGAATCAAGGTTCGGCTCCTTGTCTTTGATCTTGGTCACCAATGACTATTTTGAGTGACATTCATCGGTGTTGTGCCAGGGGATTTTGTGGAAATCGCACCATTTTCCAGTGTCCTTCTTTGTCTTCCCATGACCCTTCTTTTCCTGTGTCTTGGACTGGTTTTCGCGAGAATGTTTGTTAGGGATGTCTTTGTCATGCTTTGGTTGTTGTAGATTTGCAGACCCAAATTCCCGTTTGTTCTGGTGCTTAAATTTCTGCTCAATTTTAACATCATATAAATAAGCAGCACCGAGTGATGAGATGTCCAGAAAATCCATTTCAGTCTGGATGTATCTGTGTAGAGCCCCACGGTATTTCAGAAACAAATGTCGCTCGGAGTCTTTGATACCCATCTTGGTGCGCAAGTTATGGAAGGTATTGGTGAACTTTGGAACTGCTTGTCCCTTCTCTTGCCGCAGTGTGGTCCATCTTATGTACTAGTCCTCATAGTTGCCAACATGGTAATATTGTTCCTTTATCGCATCCACACAAAAATCCCAAGTGGGCTCGACCCCATATATTCTAGACTCCTCTGTGGAACTCTGCTCCCAGTAAATTTCCCACTAATGTTTGACATGGGGGAGAGCCTTAAGGAGTGCAAAGGTGATCTTTTCCTTGTCAGAAAAATTATGAACAGAGAAATAGCCTTCTAGCAGATTTAACCATTTATCTAGGGCATCTGCATCTATCTATCCTTCAAATAGAGGAATATCAAAATTAACTTGTACCTTGAAAGGCGAGGTGCCTCCAAAGTGGTCTCTTGATGAAGATGCGCCTGATGCTATGAGGAGGCATTGAAGGATGTGGGGAAAATTCTCCATCATTTCGTCCCTTTGTCGCATGAGAGCTTGCTCAAGAAATAGACTGATAGGATCGTTTGCTCTGTCGTTTTTATTTTCTTCAGTCATTGAGGGTTTCTTGGGTGTGCGAGAGCAATTTTCCTCAAGAGAGACAAGATCGAGACCCAACTTACTATACTCAGACCTCATCGGGGACATGCACTGAAAACGATCAAGAGCAACCTTCTCTGATACCACTGATCCGGATTATTTTCGGCACAAAATGAGATCGGAGATATAATAAATAAATTCACATAGATATTGCAAGAGAGACAACAATAGAACAAAGATATAGCGGAAATGAAACAAGAGTCACATATATACAGTAATACACGATTTCTATTAATGAAATAAATGTACAGAGACTGTAAAATATAGAGTGAAAGACTCGCTAGAATGGTGGTAGCTTATCTCTGAGAAGAGATGTGACAGCTACTTGCATCCGTGAGAAGATGATTATTACAATGAGGCTCTAAGGGCCTTTTTAACATAAGTAAAATCCAAAACCCTAACCCTGGAAGATGAAAAGACAAAAGGTTTGTGGGCCCCAACAGGGGTAGTTGATACGTCAACTTCCCAGAGGTGTAACGTTTGCATACGATCTTTGTTTGTAGTGCTCAATAGCTCGTTGGAAAGATCTATCCGAGAACTACAACTTTTGGGTGCGAAACATTGATCTATGATCCATGTTGCTCCCCATCTTCTCAAAAAACATCATTTAGGGCCTCAAAATGGGCCCAGAAGTTAAAAACTACTAAAAATAGTAAATTACCAAAATTGCCAGAAACATGTTTTGGGCCAATTGGAGAAGGTAGGTGGCCAGCAATATCCACCGGGATCAATCCTCCCTCGTTAGGAAGCATTGGTCTCCATTGTGTTGAGTTCCTGGGGGAGAGGGGAAAGTGATTGCTAAATTTGAATCTTGGTGATCTGCTTGCCTTGCTGGAGAAGTGGCGTTGCTTGGCTTGTTGAAGGCTATAAAGAACCTTTGGATGGAAGGTTTGGACCTTTTTAACTAGTCTGGATATTTTAGATGACTATGTGTAGAAGAAATTTTTGTGCTTTGTTGCAACCTTGTCGACCTGCTTCTATTGGATAGAAGGTTCTTGGGCCGAGGATGTAGTGGTTGCAGTATCCTTTTGTTCCCCTTTTGAACAAATTGTGGAGAAAATGAATTTTGTAGTATGAGATACTACCTTGCGAGATTGTTTAGGTGGGGTAGTAGTTGGAACTACCTCTGGTGTCCTGTAGAGATGACCCCCGAGAGTAATATTGACACTACGGGGTTAAGACTCATAGATAGCATGGCATTTCCACATATATGCTTGGCCCAAGAGAACATCACAGACATCGAGTGGGGAAACATCACATTATACCTCATCCTTGAAGGGTTGGATGCCATATGACAATCAACATTGATGGCTGACACAAAGATCTCGTCCTTGGCGAAGCCACCCAATACTGTATAGTTGCAGGTGTGGTGTTGTCGATAATCCTAATTGTTTGATGACCTCTACTAATATGACGTTCTTTTGTCTTCCTTTATCAACAATAAAATGAAGCGGGGTCCCCTTCGCCCACATATGTGAATGAAAAAGGCGCTCCCCCTCTTTCAGATCTGTTGGTTCTTCCGGTTGAAGTGTTGCGGTTGGGACAATAGCAGTGGGGTCTGCGTCGATGATCTGTTTTTAACCATTATTTTCAGAATCAGATTCTGAATCAAGGTTCTACTCCTTATCTTTGATCTCGGCCACCAATGAATATTTTGAGCGACATTCATCGGTGTTGTGTCAGGGGATTTTGTGGAAATCACACCATTTTCCAGTGTCCTTCTTTGTCTTCCCATGACCCTTCTTTTCCTGTGTCTTGGATTGGTTTTCGTGAGACTGTTTGTTAGGGATGTATTTGTTATGCTTTGGTTGTTATATATTTGCAGACCCAAATTCCCATTTGTTCTAGTGCTTAAATTTCTGCTCAATTTTAACAGCATATCAATAAGCAGCACCGAGTGATGAGATGTCCAGAAAATCCATTTCAGTCTCGATGTATCTGTGTAGAGCCCCACGGTATTTCAGAACCAAATGTCGCTCAGATTATTTGATACCCATCTTGGTGCGCAAGGTATGGAAGGTAGTGTGAACTCCAGAACTGCTTGGCCCTTCTCTTGCCACAATGTGGTCCATCTCATGTACTAGTCCTCATAGTTGCCAACAGGGTAATATTGTTCCTTTATCGCATCGACAAAAAAATCCCAAGTGGGCTCGACCCCATATATTCCAGACTCCTCTGTGGAACTCTGATCCCAGTAAGTTTCCCACCAATGTTTGATATGGGGGAGAACCTTAAGGATTGCGAAGGTGATCTTTTCCTTGTCGAAAAAATTTTGAACAGAGAAATAACCTTCTAGCAGATTTAACCATTTATCTAGGGCATCTGCATCTATCTGTCCTTCAAATACAGGAATATCAAAATTAACTTGTACCTTGAAAGGCGAGGTGCCTCCAAAGTGGTATCTTGATGAATATGCACCTGATGCTATCGGGAGGCATTGAAGGATGTGGGGAAAATTCTCCATCATTTCGTCCCTCTGTCGCATGAGAGCCTCCTCAAGCAACAGACTGATAGGATCGTTTGCTTCGTCATTTTTATTTTCTTCAGTCATTGAGGGTTTCTGGGGTGTGTGAGAGCGATTGTCCTCAAGAGAGACAAGCTAGAGACCCAACTTTCTATACTCAGACTTCGTCGAGGACATGCACTGAAAACGATCAAGAGGAGCCTGCTCTGATACCATTGATCCGGATTATTTTCGGCACGAAATGAGATCGGAGATATAATAAAGAAATGCACATAGATATTGCAAGAGAGACAACAATATAATAGAGATATAGCGGAAATAAAACAAGAGTCACAGATATACAGTAATACACGATTTCTATTAATGAAATAAGTGTACAGAGACTGTAAAATACAAAGTGAAAGACTCGCTAGAATGGTGGTAGCTTATCTCAGAGAAGAGATGTGACGGCTACTCGCATCCATGAGAAGATGATTATTACAATGATTCTCTAAGGGCCTTTTTAACATAAGTAAAATCCAAAACCCTAACCCGAGAAGATGAAAAGCCAAAAGGTTTGTGGGCCCCGATGGGGGTAGTTGACATGTCAACTTCCCAGGGGTGTAACTTTTGCATACAATCTCCGTTTGGGGCACTCAATAGCTCATTGGAAATATGTATCCGAGAACTACAACTTTTGGGTGAGCAACATTGATGATGTTATTCCCTGTTTTCTCAAAAAACGTCGTTTAGGGCCTCAAAATGGCCTCGGAAGTTAAAAACTGCTAAAAATAGTAAATTGCCAAAATTGCCAGAAACATGTTTTGGGCCAGTTGGAGAAGGTGGGTGGCCACCGATATCCACCTGGATTAGGTTTTTTTTTATGGACTGCCAGTTGATTTACTTGCGAATTTCAGCTTTTATTACACAAAGATTTACCTTTTTTTTATGGTGAACCATTGCCATTATTTCTGACCACGATTTGCACACTTTCAACCATGTCTTTCCTCTCTTTCAGCCACACCTTCAACCACTTATTCTTTGTTTTTTATTATAATTGATGGCGAATTTTACCAGGCATTTTTGGTCAAACACAACTTATTCTACACCCAATCAATCGCCTGGCAGCATTTTGGGCTTCCTAGTCCCACCCGATCTTGCCAGCATTTTACTTGAGGCAACTAGTTTTTTTTATAGTGGTTAGTTAGCGAATTTATATTCCGGATTCTTACAACATTACTTACATCTTTTACTTTACGTTGATCACTTAATGTCTGGATTTTTATGCATAATCGTTTACCTGGGTGGTTTGCAACCATTTTTGTTTAGTTACAGTCTCCTCCTTCGTAGGAAAAAATTATTTGAATGACAATAGTAAGATTGTGACAGACGATGGTTTTAGCACCTCGAGACCACATTTAGGCAATTCTTACCTGCATAGAGAATTTTGTGATTGTGGGTGGCATCCTCAATTTTTGCAACCTACTAATTATTTTGTGACTGCGTTGAATTACCTTACTTGTCTGATAATGATGGTGGAACAATGTATTCTTTGCTTACCATTTTTATTGCGATTAAATTAATTATGACGGATAACATCGTATGACAACGATCCCTTTTTTTTTACATATTTTAACGCAAGGATTTTCGTTTGTTCTGTGTTTCCATACATTAATGACAGCTCTAGACTTTATTGTTGGTTGCAAATTCACCTTCTGTGAACTCACACGATTTTACCTTTTTCTGAGTGCATTCATTATTATTTTATTGTATGTTAGACAGTGACTCCATACCTTGAATGGTTGCGACCAAATTTGGACAGCCTTATCTTTGCTAAACAATCTTCCTTTTAGATAGCATTTTCAAATGGTTAATAGACAACCTATATGATGTGATTTGATAGTCTTAGCTATAATTGTAAATTGTACACTGCTAGTTTAGTCAGCAATGAGATACTTTATTTTTTTCCTTACACAACAATAGCTTATCCTTTTAGACAGCAAAGGGAGGGTCAATAGTATGGATATAGTCACAACAACTCCTTATTATAAGCAATGATTAAGTGTTTTTCCTCATCCTTATTTTAGTGTTAAGATGCAAATTATGTCACAGTGGATTACATGCCAATGAGTTATTGGATTGATAAGTCGTAGAATTTACCTTCTAATCGATTTTTTATTTGTGGTTTAAGTGGGTGTTCAGCTGCACTAAAACACTTTTTCTCAGTGTGCAGTTCAGGGTTTAAAGGATAGAAACTACAAAAGTTAGCAACTAGTTCCAGTTTTAAGAGAAAGCAAGTTATACTTATCTAACTTGGGAATTGGGACATAGTCGCAACAAAATTTTGTTGTAATAATAATCTTTCAATTGCATAGAAAGATCTTATTGCGCAAGGAAATTATTTTGTTGTAGGAAAGTGATATTTGTCTTGATTGACTTGTCGTTTGGGTGATAGGGTTAGTCGAAATGGGTTAGATAGTTAACTTGATCTCCTAGCACGTGGATTTTTAGCTTGTTTTGAGGGTCTAGTTTGTTGTTGTGCCACAGTTGTTGTCACGCCTATCACCGAGAGATGACATGATTCCTGATGAGGGGATCATTGCATGACCTAATGGTTAGAGTCAAAGGATAAATTGGTCGTGGTTTGTGCCTCCCATTGTGGGTGTTTTTTATTGTAGTTGTTTATGGTCCATGAGTTGTAACTCCTTCATGCATTGGTTTTGCACACATAGAGGTTATAGTTACTTGTTGTCGAGACTATTGTGTCGGGATGGTGGATTGTGTCCTTTGTCTTATAGGCATTTTCATGTTTGTGTTGGGTGGGTAGTCATTTCTATATTTGATTTCTCATGTCTCTCCCAGCTGCTCGTTGTGATAGTGTATTGAGTTGTTGTTGTCTATTGCCTGATCTTCATGCCTGAATTCATCGTCAGGTTGTGTGGTTCAGTTGTTGTCGTCGTTCCTTCCTCTAAAAAAAAAAATTATTCGGTTGTAGTCGTAACGATTTGGGGTCGTTACATATGGTATCAGAGCAGGTTCAACCCTGTGACTATGGATCGCGAGGATTTCCACTGCAGTTAACCTGTGAGTATTAACCCTTATGTTAATTAAAAACTTTAACATGTCCATGTGGTGATCTCATTTAGAGTACACCTCAGAGGTTCGTAACGTGGTGCCATGGAAGGGGGTGCGATGCCTCGAGAGTTCCTGTACCCTCGAAGTCGAACCCCCAAGGGGAAGAACAATTCCTTGGGATGGATTCGCTTATAGTAAGGGATGATGATGGTCTGAAAAGGCCCTCCTAGGTAATGTCAAGGGCCTTGATTCACCATCGGTACTGAGATGAAGCTGGGGCACATGTACCCCTGAGGGTCCACTCTGTGCCCCAGCTAGTACCATTAGCATCCACCGAGAACTCGAGATAGTTGAGTTCTCGAGCCCATGAGTGTTGTGGATGACTATGTTGTCAAGGAACAGTTGTAGAGAAAGGCATTTTTCTTCATGCTTCGCAATTATGACCTCCAGCATGAAGGTTCGTATCATGGTCTTTCAACTAAAGGGGAGCACTCTTCTATGGAGGAAGACGCTCCTCCCACTTTTGAACATGGTTGTCCATGAGGTGTCATGTGAATTGTTCGATGGACAGTTCTAGGAGAGGTATCTTTCTGAGGAATTCATTGAGTTTTAGCTCAATTAGTTTGATGCCTTGTGACAAGGAAGTCTTATAATACCCGAGTGCGAGGCTTGTTTTAGAGATTTTTCGGTATTCTCCGCATCAAATTACCTAGAAACTTAAGGTCAAGGAGTTTGAGTTTGGCCTTATTGTTAGAATTAAGTTTCTACTTCAGGTACTAGGAATACTGGACTGAAGAAAGTGTGTTGCATTGTGGGGTGCCACATTACCAGCATTCATGCCCAAAGGAAAGGGCCGACGCATCTGGATCATCCAGACCCACTACCGTGGGAGTTTTGGGCTAGTCCCATAAGATTCTTGCAGCAATGAATAACCACAAGGTAGAGCACCAGTCAACTATGCTAGAGATGCCAGGTACCGTCATTGACCCGACCCTTAGTATTTGCTACATCTCGGTGCTACCGACAGTTTCATTTTTGGTGCAACGCTAAAAAGGATTAAGGTAAAGGAAGTCGAACGTGATGAGTTAAGATATGTAGAGATGGCTTCAAGAGAAAAATAGAAGGTTGGAGGAAATGTTATAGGCTATACCCTTAACCTGGGAGAGCTTTTCACCAGGGCCGACCTGTACATCATGATCTTAGGACCTTATGATGTCATAATCGGTATGGACTGGTTGGAATCGCATGAGGCGATACTCAACTGTAAGACAAAACATTGGAGCTTGGTCAATGATGAGGGACAGAGACAAATGATTGTAGGTCAGAACCAGGGAGTTTCCTTGAGGTTCATCTCTTCCTTGCAGCAATGGAAGAGCATGTGCAAGGGGTGTAAGCTTTATGCAATCCTTGTTTTAAACAAAAAAGGGAGTAGCGAGAATGCCTTATCGTATGTCAACCCCGAAGTTACAGGAATTGAGAATGCAACTCAAGGAGTTGTTGGACCTAGGACTTATACGTCCGAGTGTGTCACCATGGGGTGCACTTTTTATCCTCATACAAAAGAAGGATGGGTCATGGAGACTCTACATTGACTATGGTCAATTGAACAAGGCAACGATCAAGAATCAGTATCTGTTGTCGAGGATTGATGATCTGTTCGATGAGATGGAGGGTGTGACAGTTTTTTCAAGGATAGATTTACGATCAGGGTATCACCAGTTATCTATAAAGGGGATGGCATCCCTAAGACCTCCTTTAAGACAAGCTTTGGACATTACGATTTTACTATTTTACCGTTGGGACTGACAAATGCCCCAAGAGTATTTATGAGTTTTATGAACGGGGTGTTCCACAAGTACTTGGACAAGTCCATCCAAGTATTCATTGATGATATTTTGATATACTCTTGGTTTAAAGAGGAGCATGACGAGCACTTGTCCTTGGTATTACAGTGTCAGCGAGAGCACAAATTGTATGAGAAGTATTCCAAATGCTCGTTTTATCAATAGAAGATTCACTACTTAGGGCATGTCATATCCGGCGAAGGTATTATTATGGATCCAACAAAGGTTGAGGCTATTATAGAATGGCCTATGCTGACGAATATCCCATAAGTGCGTAGCTTCATGGGTTTAGCAGGATACTATCGACGGTTCGTAAAGAGATTTTCGAAGATAGCAAATCCTATTATGGAATTACAGAAGAAGAACAAGAAGTTTTTCGGGACCAAGAAATGCGTAGAATCATTTCGGAGGCTCAAAGAGTTTTTGAAAATGACACAGATACTAAATGTCCCTGACATGGACACGGGCTTCTTGGTGTGCACTGACACATTCAAGGAAGGCTTAAGCAGAGTCTTGATGTGAGCCGGTCGGGTGATTTCTTACATTTCAAGGAAGTTGAGAAGGCATGAGGAGGACTATGCGACGCATGATTTGGACTTGTTAGAAATTGTTTATGCTCTGAAGTTTTGGAGACACTACCTTGGTGGAAAAATTTTTGAACTAAAGACGGACCATTGTGGACTACAACACATATTTACGCAAAGCAACCTGAACGCATGACAACAACATTGGTCGGAATTTATTAGCGAGTACGATTTCGAGATTACTTACATAAAGGGAACAATGAACTGAGTTGTGGATGCATTGAGTCAGAGATCACAAATCCTTTCGATGTTTCCTCTTCAGCTGAATCTACGTGAAAATATTCTAGCTTTACAGTGCGATGATGACTGGTACAAAGAGGTCAAGGATTTTATTGAACAAAACACAATGATGGTACCAACGTTTGAAGGATTTACGTTGGACGACGATGGAGTACTGAGATTTAAAAATCGAATTTACATACCACTGAATGACGTCTTGAGGATTTTGATCCTAAACGAGGCTCATAGAGCAGCGTATATGGCTCACCTAGGAGTCACAAAGATGAGGGAGGACCTTAAACCCTTATTCTTTTGGAAGGGAACGAAGGAAGACATAGTTAACTATGTGGCCAGATGCATAGAATGTCAATAGGTAAAGGATAAACATAGACATCCAATAGGATTAATATAGGCACATGCTATTCCAAAATCAATATGGAAGATTATTTCGATGGATTTCATTGTTGGATTTCCACTGACGACAAGGAGACACGACTCAATTTTTGTGGTAGTCGACACTCTAACGAAGAGTGCTCATTTATTCCTATGCGTACAACACATCACGCACTTGACATAGCTAGAGTTTTCATCAGTGAGATTGTGAGGCTGCATGGTGTACCTAAGAGGATTGTATCTGATCGAGGATCGGTGTTTACTAGACGATTTTAGACTAGTTTCCAAGAGGCATTAGGAACCCAACTTAACTTTAGTACTGCATATCACCCAGAGACTGATGGACAGAATGAACAAACAAACCAGACCTTGGAGGACATGTTACACATGTACGTGACGAACCAACAAAAGCATTGGGAATAATTCTTGCCACTAGTGGAATTCGCTTATAACAACCAGTTACCAAAGAACCATTGAGATGGCACCTTAAATTTTCTTAATGTGTGACTATGTCGGATGCCTTTGAGTTGGGATCAACTTGAGAATAGTGTCCTCGTGGGACCGTGATCTGAAAATAGGGAGCTGACTTGTTTTTCTATGCAAGCACCCTCTACTTCATTAAAATAAATTTCAGGACCTTGCTCAATGTCTTAGTTGTGCAAGAGAAATTATGTGTCAAGTTTAGGCTTCTTTTAATAGTTTATGTGTGAGGAATTTTTAAAGGTTAGATATCTTGTTTAAATAATACAACAACAACATAAAGTGAAACAAATAATAACCAACAAAATCACAAGAATAACAACATGATAAAGGAGTTCACCCCCAACTGGGCTACATCTCCTTGAGCCTCCATCAATGGACTAGGTTTTCTGGGATTAGTTTTTCAAAGATTCTTTTACAAGTTCCTGCTTAACTCCAATTCATTTATTTACTATATCATTTGGTTCAGAATACATAAAAACCCAAAAAATGACTATTAGGTCTCTGAAAACGGACCATGGCTCATCCGAGCATGACCTCTTCTACTGGTGGCCTTGAGTTTCCTTGAGCTTCCTTATGGAAAAAACACCTGTAAAAGTCCTCAAATTCCTATGAAAATTGTACCAATGTTTTCAGAGAAAAACAATTAGTCAAGAATGACTATTGAGTCACTGAAAATAGACTTGGGCTCATCTCAGCATGGCCTCCTTCAATGGTGGCCTGAAGCTCCCTAGAGCTCTCTGAAAATTCAAAGTAGAAAAACATACAAAATAAGTCTCCAAATCGATTTGGAAACAATACCAATGGATTCAGAACATCCATAAACCCCTATATCGTCTTTTTGGCACCTCATTTGGCCAACAAATGAAGAAGATAGGCTTCATGCCATTTTCCTCCTTTAAGCTTGTTCTCTCACTCATCCGATATCCTTTGAAAATAACATGATATATCACTCATTTGATGTCCATTTGAACCCATTATAAGTGCATTGGGTTCGTGACAATGAGGCCTACATCTATGTCCATTTTGAAGCGATTCTAAACACTTTCGTTTTTGGGCTAAATTTTGACCCCTGGTCCACATTCTGATCAGACTCGAAGCGATCCAAGAAATGGAATATTAAATGCAAACTAAGAAAAAGGATCAAGGAAGTTCATTATTAGAAGAAGAGTTATGTCAAGACGCATTGTGTCAACCATGGTTACGATGTGGCGATCAAATATTTTTTCGGCTGAAACCGCATAAGAAATCGATCAAGTTTGGAAAAAGAGATAAACTATCTCTTAGGTTCGTGGGATCCTACGACATTGTGAGAAAGAGAGGCCTCTAGCCTATTGACTAGCCTTGCCTAATTCTTGAGGCAAATGAACGATGTCTTTCATGTCTCTGTTTGAGACATTATGATTAGTGATCCTACACATGTTTTGACTTGAGCACCTTACAGGTGTCGGATGAGGGTGTGCTCATGGCTGAGATGAACCACATCCTAGATCATCGAATTTGACCGCTACAACATTGAAAAATAGATTATTTGAAGGTCTAGTGGGACAACTATAGTCCGCACTCGACGACCTAGGAGGACACATATGATATGCGCCAATAGTTCCTTTTCTTTTTGTCTGATAGAGAGAATTATGATACTGTGATACAGATTTTTTTTCGACACTCTTTTACTGTGAAACTTCGGTATGAAGTTTAGACCAAGAGGACACTTGCTTTCAAGTGATCTAGATTATTATACTATTGGCCATTGATTATGATTAGGAGTCATTATGGATGTGATTATATGTTATTTTTTTGTATTGACTTAGAGAGTTGCTATTGACTCGGTTCTCCTCAGTGTGCAAGATTTGGAGCTCGAGCATGCTGAGGCATCGATGAAACCCTTGGACTCTAGATAGAGTGAGGGAGGGGAATATTGGGGTTTTACTGTTGTATATAAATGACATATGTGCATCTAATTAGATGTTATGATTATGGATTTTTTTCTTACATGATTCGTTGATGATGCAGGTTGATGATAGCTTTCCAACCAGACTCACATGTGGAGTAGAGGGGTCATGCATGACTACCAGAGACGTTGAAGGATAGGTGTGGATAGAAGACCTGCCACAACCTACTAGCACTCCCCTCGTGGCTTGAACTGTAGGTTAACAACTACCTAGTTTGAGCAGACCCACGATGTCATGAGGGCACACTGCGATAGTCACTCATGATGATTCTAAGGGGCACCCAATAATGTAGGGGCCTTATTCCTTAGAGGCCCTTAGTCTCCCACAATATCACCTAGTAGATTATTGAATCGAGGGGTTTTGATGTCTACCACGTCACTCAAGAGGCGAGTGGGACACTTGGAGCACGGAGTGTGTCCTGAAGGGCACGTTGCACTAGAAAAACAGAATAAGGTGAGTGGCACCATTGGAGTGCGAAGTGCATCCTGAAGGACACATCGCGCAAGGGAAACATAATGAGGTGAGTGGCACCCTTAGAGAACCTAGTGCGTCCTGAAGGGAATGTCGCATTGTTAAATAATAAATGAATAAACCCATATGGCCTTAGAGCGAAAAATGTGATGAGAAAGTTTTAAAACAATTTCACTAATAAAATGTCGTCAAGCCTAGGAAAATAAACTCTAGGTCTAAGTGATAGTTGTGATAAAAAATATATATATTTATATAAAAATAAAAATAAAAATAAATACATAATAATGATAATCATCATTAATCATGTGACAAGAAGGGCGTAAGAAATTCAATTAATTTATAAAAAACTTTTGGGAGATAAAATTTAAAAACGGGGAAAAAGGGGAAATAATTGTTTTGTTACATATGCTAATTAAAAATTTATTAACTAAAAAGAAAAAGGGGAAAAAGGGTAATTTTCTACACTTGCCAAATTGAGTTTTAATTGAAAAGGGAAAGAGGAAAATTTGAAAGAATTAGGAAACTAAGAAAAAGCGGGAACATAAAAAGAAAGGGAAACATAAGGAAAAAGTAGAAAGACTAACTTAGTAAGGTATCTAGCATTTAATAACTTTATAAATTAAACTCAACTAGTAAATTAGTATGGGGGTAAGTCATTAATTTGTGTAAGGGAATATGAGGACACCTAGTAGCGATTCTAGTATTGCTTTTAGGTGGGTGAGGGAAATAAGACTAATTAATTAATTAATTAATTAAATTAATTTATGCTGTAATGAAGGGGATTCTAGTATTGCCCTTCCATAACTCTAGTAACTCGTCATTAAGAGGTTCGATGTATACATTCATATCTTTGACTTTGTACTTACCTAATTGGTTGAACATACAATACATAATTACAACATATATGAATAAATAAATAAATATCAAACATACTTATAAGAGATAATTGAACATATATGAGTAAACAAAAAAATACAAGACACAGTTATAAAACAAACAACACAAATGAGAATTTATTGTGTTAAACAATATTATTCTAAACAAATACCTCGAACAATCATCGCCAAAATGATGTGCTCCCTCTTTATTCACATCCATGAAGAGATGTTATTGTTGATAACAAAACAAAGTCACAGTCAGTAAGTAGATATGAGTTCTCCAAATGGAATGATACCATCAACTACCAATGAAAGCCTAAGATTACGAGGTTCGACTTTAAAATGTGGCCATATTTCCTCTATATTCTTAAATGCAGATCCATTTAGAGACATTTGAAGAACACCATATTTACTTATTTTCTTTGCATAGTAATCCATAAACTATGCTATGTGTTTTCACCCGAACAATCGTTACAAACATGGAATTTTGGGAATATAAAAAAGAACCGTGCTAGACACCTTTTTTGTTACTAGATCGCTTCGATATTTACTAATTTGAAATTTCAAGCATTATTTTTTCATTGCATGTTCTTCATAATATAGAATATGATCATTAGGAAATGCATGAATAGATTGATGTTCCATTCCAATATATTTCATAATGACATGTAAATCTTGGTTTGTGCAACATAAAACATTTGACGGTGGTAACAAAACTTCACCTAAAAATCTACAACATAAACAATCAATACTAGTTAATGTAGAGAATATTAATCATCCATATTTTATAGATGATCAACTAACAACAAAAATAGAGGAAAAAAATATCATTATCATCATGTACTAAATGTGAAAAAATATGTTACATACCTTAGGAGTTTTGTTAGACAAGTTTTTGACAAACCATTCATAACCTTTAAGTTCACCAACAACAATATAGTAGAGAGAAGACTTATTTTGGATCATTCATGAAGAGGTTGTCTTGCTTTAGCAAGTACATGTATATCAAAAACACCATCAAGTGGGTCCTCGTCATCATCTATTCCAACAATATTAATTGTCTCCTCGATCAAGATATTTCTCCCATCTTCTTCAATTGTGTTATTAACATCATCTTCTTCTTCATCACTAAATTTATCTTCAATATTTTCTACATGTTCCTAAACACGTTCTTATACAACCACGTCCTCCTCCATGGGCAGTTCCCTAGGGTGTCGTTTCTTTATAATTACAAACAATGAAGTAATATTAGTGTATATAAAAAATATTAAAACGATACAAACATTTACAAATATAATATAGAAAAACAAATACAACAAAGACAAAGAAAAATACACCTTAAGTGAGAGAGAGAAACAAAGATAACAAATCAATGATCAATCTTGTGCAATTTATCAAGATGCTTATGCATATGTTGAAAAATTATAGGAAAATTGTTACTTTTTTTGAGATATAGAAAGAGAGATACTTTGTGAGATATATAGTCACAACCAACAAAAATAACATATTCTTATTTCTCCTTCATCATTATGTCATACTCTTTATTTATTTCACTTGGAGACCACAAGTTTTAAGTGGAAGGAAATTTTCCCCAACCCAACTTGGATACCACGATTTAATTTATAAGGGACTCAAAGTTGAGGGATTAGGGGTTAACACATTAGTGTTCTAAGGGTTAGGGGTTATTTTTTAAAGGGTTAGGGTTTAATTTGGGGTAATTAGGGGTCAAGGATAGTTGTAATTAATAATTTAGGGGTTTATAAGGGGTCAAGGGACAAGGTATTAGGAGTTAACAAATTCTTGGTCATCAGAGGGTGAGTGGTACTTAGGAGTTGGTATTTTGTATGGAGTAGCTAGCTTAGCCGGTGAGAGAGAGAAGCAAAGACAATGAATCAATGATGAAGCTTTTGCAATTTATCAATATCTTTATGAATATGTTGAAAAAATATACGAAAATTTTTACCTTTCTTGACATGTAGAAAGAGAGACACTTTGTGAGATATATAGTCACAACCAACAAAAACAACATATTCTTATTTCACCTTCATCATGATGACATATTCTTTCTTGATTTCATTTCGAGACCACAAGTGTTAAGTGCGTGGAATCTTCGCCCGAACCAAATTGGAGACTATGGTTTAATTTATAAGGGGTTTAGAGATGAGGGATGAGGGGTTAAGACATTAGTGATGTAGGGGTTAGGGGTTAAGGGGTAATTAGGGGTCAAGGATAGGGTACTTAACGATTTAGGTGTTTATAAGCGGTCAAGAGATAAGGGATTAGGAGTTAACAGGTTATTGGTCATACAAGGGTTAGGGGCACTTAGGAGTTGGTATTCTATATGGAGCAATCAACTTAGGTGAGAGAGAGAGAACAAAGACAACAAATCGATGATGAAGCTTGTGCATTTTATCAAGATGTTTATGAGTGTGTTGAAAAAATATAGGAAAAATGTTACTTTTGTTGACATGTAGAAAGACAGAAAATTTGTTGGATACATAGTCAAAGCCAACAAACATAACCTATTCTTATTTCTCCTCCATCATTATGTTATATTCTTCCTTGATTTCACTTGGTGGCCACAACTTTTATGTCCCTAGAAAATTTCCCACAACTTGGATACCACGGTTTATAAGTGGTTGAGAGATTATATATCCCTTTGATCCCTAACCCTTTAATCCCTATTCCCTAACCACTCAAAGCCTATCCCCCTTATCCTTAACACCTTAACCTCATTCCTTTTAAGCCCTTAAACCTTTCACCCCTAGTCCCTAAATCCTTCAACCCTAAACTCTTAACCATTAACCCCTTATCCCCTAAACCCCTAAACTATTAACCCCTTAATCCCTAACCCTAAACCCCTAACCCCTACTCCCTAAAACACATTAACCTCTAAATCCCCTAGGACCTAAACCCACCAAACCTACCTTAAACCCTAACCTATTAACCCCTAACCCCTTAACCACTTAGCCTTACTCTAGCCTTCGTAACCCTTAAACAACTAAATTCTTAATCCTTAACCCCTTACACCGTGTACCCCTAAACCTTAAACCCCTTAAACACTAAATCCTACCCTAGACCCTAATTAAAATCTACATCTTATGTCTACTTCTTCCCTTCTTAACTTATTCTCAATTTGTTGTGTATGTAGAAATTATCCATAAAGAAAAAAGAATACATTATTTTTCTTCAACATTTAACATATAAACATTTATAAAAACAATCTGCAATATAAAGACATATAATGAATAACTTACCAAGCTACCACCTTCAAGGTGTCCATACTCTCTACAATGTGTTTTAGTTGTTTTTATTAAACATCTCTTTCTATTATAGCCCCTGCATGTTTTACAAGAGCTATAAAAATTTTCGATCACCCAAAGCCTCCAATGCACATCTCACGTCTCCTTACCAAACTTTCAATAATGATTATCTTCAAAAATAAACCTAAGTAGTTTACCTATTTGTAATGCAATTAAAAAAGTAAACAAAATTTATATTCTTACCAAAAAATATCCCCTATAACCTCTGCAAACTATCACTAGTATAGACTACATCTCTAATAGCAGGG
>ML872055.1:5998-16606 GCA_009831015.1 Picea engelmannii
CTCTATTTAGTCAAGCTCCGATACCATGTTAAATTTTAGAGTTGCTATTAAGTTCTTTTCAATTGACTAGACAATAATTGCATAAGCAGGATCACTGAAAGAAACACAATCACATGGTAGACAACATTTATCCTGGGAAACCCTCATGGGGGAGAAAACTAAACAAAAAAATCCTTAATATAGATTGCCAATACAATGCCAAGATAATAAACCAAACACTAGAGAATATCCAAGACTGAGAAATGCGCCTCTCCCCTCCTTCTTCTGGCAACTGCAACTTCCTTCAAACTTGTGCACTAGATGAGCGACTTGAGTGAGTGAGTGAATGAGGCACTAGTATCTCTTATTTATACTAGCTAAGGAGTCCCAGGGTTGTGTCATTTCATCAATCATGACCAATTTCTCCACTTGGTGGCTAAAACCACTTTAATTAGCCTTGGGGGGGTGAATTCTTAATTAGCATAATTTAATTAGGGTTTGATGAATCCACAAAAGGGGATTTGGTCATACGTAATTCCCGACATGATCAATCCACAAAAGGGGATTGATCTGTAAGATAATAACTCAATAATAAGTAGAATATTCTTCGCAGTTACAATATTTCAACACCACTCATCATTGAGTGATAGATGAAGGAATGTGGTATTTTTGAAGTCTTTTTTCATAGTCCACCTAGAACTTTTTGATTGCTTTCTAGGTTTTGCAGATAGTTTCAATGGATCTCTCTCATCCACACTTTGATGATGATTCTCCTCTTATGAGTGTTTTCTCAAACACTCTTTCTACATTGAAAAATCAGATGGACATTGTTGGTAAGGATATTATATATTGAATCCATTGAAGTCTCTTATTCTATAATTATTGCACCTCCTAATGATCCTGCTACATTGCAACTCAATATTGTTGAAGATATTCCTTCATCTACTCTAGAAAGGCCAATGTCTATGCCCAAATGGGATTTATGTACTCTTTCAAACTCTACCAATTTACTTCCTAAAGGTGAACTTGGTCCTTGTTGACATTTACCTACTACACATGCTCTTCTCACCAAGGTCGACATCGACAAATATCCTTCTCTTATAAATAGGCCAAAAATCCCCCCAAATGGGAAACAACTATGGTTTCCAAGTATGAGTCTCTCATAAAAAAATAGATGTGGGAATTGGTTCCTTTGCCTATGTAAGAGTTTGGTTAACTAGAAATGGGTCTATAAGATCAAATTTGGTGCGAATTTGCATATTAATAATCATAAAACTAGGCTTGTTGCGAAAGGTTTCTAATAGAAAGAAGGTATTAATTATAGTGAAACCTTTGCTTCGATTGCTAGTATGGATTCTATCTATCGCTACTTCATAGAGATAGGAGATTCATCATATGGATGCCAAAAGTGATTTCATTCATTGTGATCCTTAAGAAGAAACCTATATTCATCAACCAATAGGCTTTGTTGAAGAATGATCAACACCAATGGTTTATCGACTTAACAACTCTTTAAATGGATCAAAGCGAGGATCTCTCACTTGGTATGGGAAGATCCATATATTTTTTCTTAACTATGGATTCTAATTGTGTGAGTCAATCTGATATTTACATTTGTCATTAGAATAATCAATCCTTATTATTGTTCTCTATGTGGATGACCTGAATCTAGCTAGTAGCTCAACCTCCTAGATTAAAGCATTGAGCTAAGGTTTCAAGAATCATTTGAAATGACCGACCTTTGTCTACATCACTACTTTCTAGGAATTTAAATTAATTATTCTACCTCTAGTATCTCTCTCTTTATCTCAAGCTCAATATGTTTTGGATTTGTTTCAATGCTTTAGGATGGAGGATTGTACACCAATTAACACTCCTCTTGCCACCAAGATGAAGTCTTAGGAAAATTGTCCCTCTCATTTATTTTATGTTACTATCTATCACTCTTTAGTGGGGAATATTCTCTACCTTACTCATGCTTGACTAGATATTTGCATTGAACTCATGAGAGGCACTTGTAGGTGGTCAAGCATATTTTGTTCTATTTGAAGGGAACCACTCAAATGTGTATTCACTATGTAGTGGGAGCCCCTAGTCATCTTCAAGGATTCTCTAATGTACACTAGGTTGATGATATTAATAAGTGTCATTCCACCTTTGATTACCTATTTACTCTTGGTTGTGGATCGGTTTCCTAATGTTCCAAGAAGCAATAAGCTACAATTTTATATTCTATGGAAGTTGAATATGCTGACACCCTCTTAGCTAGGAAGAATCTTGTTTGGATGAGAATGATTCTTAATCAATTGGGTCTTCCTTAAAAGGGTCCCAACCCTCTATATTGTGACAATCAAAGTATCATCAAACTTATTCATAATCTTTTCAATCGTTAGAAATTTAAACATGTTCAGCTTTGGATGCACTATATCCATCATATCTATGCTCTAGGAGGTATAATTGTGTTTGTATTTGTCCTTCAATTGATCAACTTGTAGATATCTTCACCAAAATATTGTTGGGCCTCACCTTCACTAGTTTGTGTCATCGTATTGGCATGGGGTAATTTTCCATTTAGGGGGGATGTTGTGCTATAATTGCATATCTCCATGCCCCTTATTCAACTTAAGGAGGATTGTTGGAATTATTAGTGTAAGTTGTACATGTGGCCACAAATCATGTATCATTATGTACTTGTAATTATGTCTAAGGCCACAAGTCTTTATTCTTAAATTATTTTATACTACTTTATGGTTGATACGTCGACTCAATGACCCTGTTGTGGAGTGTACCCTTGTTATGTGGGCCCATAAACCCCTCTTGGGAGGATGCCTCACTTGAGTTGTGTATAAATACACAACTCAAGCTCTCATTTGTAGCATCTCATATTGTGATCTTGTTGATTTAATATACGATGTGATGAGTATAAGGCCACTTATATTTGGTGTTTTTCTTTTGTGATTGACATTTGATCTCTTTAGTGCACTAGATCTATTTCTTTCTAGGGAACTTGTGAGGAGGTTATTTCAGAATACGAGTGAGATTTGGTTCCATCGATTTTCTTATTGAACCTTATAAATCTCAACAATGAAAGGGTGTAAAAATTTGTTTGGCATGTTTTGATGTAACATCCCTCTTGATGTTAACGTTTCAATTTTGATATTTGTGTAAGATTCATAATTACATTTGAGTTATGATTGAAAATGCATTTAGTAAATATTCACAACACACACAAGAATGCGCAATTGCGTCTAGACGTCAAGTAGGTTGTTGTATATATATGTATTCTCCGAAGAAAGCTTCACGAAAAACCCACCGAATACTTCCCCATGATCCATGGATGGTAAGTAGGGTAAAATGTATCCCCAAGGAGCATGAAAGTCGAACCTGTGACCTCCCTGACTTTGGGTTGGGCATTCTGTTTGTTTGATAGTAAGAAATTGATTTTAGTAGCTAATGATAAACAATTACATTTTATAGGTTGTTGTTGTTGTTATATATATATATATATATGGACAACTAATACAATGTGCCATGCCATGGACAACTAAATGTTACAATTTGGACAACTAATACAATGTGCCATGGTTTTGTAGTGACCATGAAATATACCACACATAGTTTAAAGGGTTATAATTGGATCAAATCACATCGTTGTAGACCTAGTAATATTGAGGTAGTAATAACACAATGTTCAAAAGATATATTTGTTGATATATACAACTTACAATGGCTCTGTTTGTGCCAACACATTTACAACATAGTATTTAAAATGAATTTATCACTACTTCAATTACATAGAGTGGATTCCTCAAAGAAATCATTGTCAAATTCTCAAGGAATTTGTTCCCACACTTTGTGACTATTACTGTAATTACACAACACTAATTCCTTAAGGAAATCGTTGCCAATTTCTCAAGGAGATTGTTCCAACATTGTGTAATCCTTAGTATATATATCCACTCAGCTCATAAATTTAATAAAAAATTGATATCACATGTAGGCCATATTCACTAAGAATTTCACTGTTAGTGTCTACGTTTTACACAACAAAGAATGGAATTTAAACACAATTTCAAAAGTGATTTGTACCAATGCTTTACATAGCCTAGAAACATAATTATAATTAAAATGATTCCAAAGATTTCATATGGGTGGAGGACACAAAAATACTCCCACCACACTTATATCAACTAACCTAGACTATGTATAGTACTTGAGGCCAGAGAGCCATGTAGATAAATGGGGTTACAAATTCTTATAAATACCAAAATTTGAGTATATCCTTGGAGTAGTATCATGACATTTGATTCCTATTGTAATATTCCATGTGATGAGTTATCATACCATCCCATGACACATATAAAGACTAGTCTCGCCAAAGAGATTTGTGCCATGGTGAGTAGGATAAATCAAGCACTATGGAGGGGAAAACTATGATTATCAATGATGAGAGGTTACTTAGATCATTTGAACATCAGGAAGGGGAAAACTAGGATTGTTAGTGATGAGAGGTTAGTTAGATCATTTGAACATCAGGAAGGGGAAAAATGGGGTTTCAAAGGATGTAATTTGGGCACTAGGAGGGGGAAAATTGGGTTTATGAATGATGGAGGATTAAATGGATTATCCAAGAACTAGGATAGGGAAAATTGTGTTGTGAATGTAGACATATTTAATGGAGATCAATTGATGTTTTTTTGTGGATTTAGTCCATATTGATAATGTTGTGGTTGCAACATCATTCTCCATTAAAAATATTTAGTCAAGATCCTTACAGTGCATTTGTAAGGTCCTCAGCTAGAAGGGCACGGGCACCGTCACCCAAGTCCTCAAGGAGATGGAATTTGGGGTTGCTCCGACACCCAAGAGTCACACTCGTTGGACAAGTGGACGTCTTGGGTGCATGAACACACTAAGGGGATTTCCAAAGAATGAGGTGAAGCATGGGGCACACTGGTCCCAAGGTACATGAAGGTTGATGAGCACACATGTTCATGGGCGCATTGGTCCACGAAGGGGCGCATTGGTTCATTTGGGCATGTTGGTACGCAAAGGGGAAAAAAAAATCCAAATGACACGATGGTTCACGAGGTGAAATTTAGAGTTCATATAAGAGCACAAGGCACACAACCAAGAAGTCATGAAGGAAGAGAGAAAGATCAACACCAAAGTTCTGAAGTAGATTTGGATAAGAGGGGTGAGCTCCCTCAAGGAGAAAAGTCATTTCACATGGGTGGAATTGTGCTTCCTTGAGGTGATTCTATGGATAGAGTTGGGGCTACCTTCTTTGGATTAAATCTAGCTGCAGGTAGGGAAACTTTGGAGTTTGGGGAAGTATTTTTGCAAGTCTGGGTGAGGCATGCTATGAGATAGAACCATATGTCTATGTGAAGTCTTGCGATAGAGAAGAGATGGTGATTCTATGGTGGGAGCATGCTTGGGGTGCATCGTAGGAGTTTCAAAATTTGTTGTGATGGATGAGTTTCAATGTGAAAAATCTATGTATGAGTGTCTTGGGGAGGTGATGTTAGTTGGACAACCTTGCCCAAGTTGTAAATCGAGCTGGTAGTGCCCATATTGTAACTGTTTCGCAATAAAAAGACTTAGAATTGTGTTAGGAACATCTTGTGTCATCCGCACTATATCCGTGTCTCTTGTTTGTTTCTAATATTCATGGATGTATTCTTAAATGACTAAGTGTTAAGCTATTTACAAGATTGTCTAAGTATACAAGTGAGTTGCACAATGCAGGAGTGTGACTCACTCATAGCCTAGAATAGAGTATGGTTATGCTCTTTGTGAAGAGGTGTAGTCTAGATGAAGTATCCTTGGTGTTTACAAGAATCCAAGTGAGAATCATCGCGATGCCGCATGCCCTCAAGAGGTGCACAATCATAACATTGGGGCAGGTGTCCTATGGGGGACGTGGAAGATGGTATCAGAGCTGGTTTTTGTGAACATAATGGATATATCTTCATTACCATCTTGGCAATAAATGGTATCCAAGCTAGAACGATGGTGTCGAGGGGCATTGTAGTTGGTTTCATAGTTTGTTGCGAAGACAATTCAGTGGGAATGTTCATAGAATTGGTGAATAGTTCGGTGGAGAGAACTGGTTCATTGCAAAGACTTTTCATAATACTTACGATAGAGGTTTTGGTTGATAGTGTGGTGGAAGGTTGATCTAGGCACACCCATTGTATAGACCGAGAGAAGATATTGTAGTGAAACAAAGCACTTGGGTAGGGTGGGTGGTCGTAGAACTCATCACAAGACTTTTCACAGACTTGATCATAGAGATAGTTTGGGTGCAGACTTGGTGAAGGATCGGTAAGGGAAACTGACCTTTTGTACAGACAGATTAGGTGTAGACTTGGTTGGTTTGATTTGTGATGAAAGTAAGTGACATATATGTACTCACACTTTGAGAAGAATAGGTGCAGATTTTGTGGTGAAACAAAGCACTTGGGAAAGGCAGATGAAAACAAGACTTGTCGTAGATCGGATCGCAAAAGTGATCATTGAGGGTGGTCACACAAGTGATCGTAGTGGGTGATTGAAGTAGTGATCACGAAGTGGAGCAATTCTGTGTTGCAACAAGTTGAAGCACTTGGGTGAGTTGGGTGACTCGATGCGACCTAGAGAAGCTTTGTAGCAAGGAAGTTGGTTGGGAACATTTTCATCACGACATCTTTGTGTTGTGTATCACCAAGAAAAATAGTTGAGTTGAGCTGGGTTATTGGATGAGTGGGTCGATCATAGACTTCAGATGAGGTATCTCTTCGCAGAGTGATGAAAATCAGTTAGCAATAGTATGACTTAACATTCGTGCAGTCTGTGCATGATTCCTTGAAGAGGAAGCAGTTAAGGTGCATAGATGGCAGAACATTGGAGATAATTTCGTCCAGTTGCATGGGAAATTTGGGACTTAGATTTATTTCCAAAGTGGATGGATGGACTCATCCTTGTATCACAACGAAGGTGTTATGTAGGTTTGTGGAGTTGTGCATGGTTATTGAGGGGATGTTGGTGGCTTGGGAAAGTGAAGGTCCTAGACAACATACTTAAACCATGGGTGCAACCAAGAATGTTGTTGGGAAGGTATGGTTAGATTTTATGTAAGGTAGCTAGAGAGGTAGTGGAGGGGCTCAGAGGGCCCATAGTGATGATAGTGGAGACCATTCAATGTAAGGTGGACTAGGTCCACTATATTATTAAATAAGTCCCACTATGGTAGTTAGATATAATAAATGAGTAATTAGATACAATAAATGTAAGAGGACTTCTTAGAAGGTTCTACTTCTAGAAGATTCCTCCTCTAGAATGTTCTTAGGTGATGGTAGCACTATATAAAGGGGTTCAAGAAATGTAATGAGACATGAAGAGAAGTATTGTATTTGGAGCGGTAGCTCAATAGGAGGATGCCCCCTCGAAGAGGCAACTGAACATGAGAGGATCCCTTTCATAATAGGATCCATTGTATGGTGTTTCCCTACCTCAAGGGTTTTCTTCTAATAAAGTGTGGTTTCTTATATCTTGCTTTGTGGATCTATTGTGATATTTTGTATTCAATATTGGGTTCTTAACAAGTGGTATCAGAGCACTTTCCTTGGCAGACATTGTGGGATTTTTTTATTTTTGTAGATTTTGTTTTTGGAGAAGAAAAAAGAGGGCCGCGACATTCCAGAACTTTTCGGTATATTTCTGTGCAAAATTTGCAGAAACAGGTTGTATATCTGAGTTCCTCTCAGAAAAAAATCCAATTTGAAAAAAAAAAATCGTCCGAAACGGAGTCCAGAAGGTCAAGATATTGAAGTTTTAAAATCTGCATTTTTTCAAGGTTTTTTCCCCAGACGGTGGCACGATTTGTTTTTATTTATGTAGAAGCTAGAGGCTGAGTTTTCTCAAAAAAATTATAGATCTGAGTTCCTCTCACAATTTCACCCAATTTCAAAAAAAAAAAATCAGCCGAAATGGAGTCCGGGAAGTGAAGTTATGAGCATTTTAAATTCAACAGTTTTTAAGGGTTTTTTCAGAAAAAACCGCGATTTTTTGTTGTAACTTATCGTTCTATTTTTTTGGGTTTTTTCGTGACGGCTGCGGGACCGAAGGGTTCATAGGGTCCTCAGATGACTATTTCTTCTCAAAACCTCATAGAAATTCTTGAAGCATTCAAATCTCAATTGTATGACACATTGCATGACAAATTTCATGACCTTGCAGATGGCCTCAATAATAGTTTTCGTAGTTCATTGGATAGAATGCATGAGAGATTTATTATGGCAGACATCATGGATGAATATAATCAAGAAATATATGCTTGGTATGATTTTGAGAACGATTGTGATGATTGGTATATGGATAGTTGTCATTTCTAAGATGACAACCACTTCCATATTTTATTTGATGACTCTACTCCACCTTCTGTAGAGAACATCAATGTCCCACATCAGGAGCTAGTTACCAGTGTTCAGTCTGTATATTTTACAATGGAATTGTTTCTTCCAGATTCATCTTTGATCCTCTCCCACTATGTGGATGAATATTCTTATTTGGATCCACATGATAGGTGTCAGTATTTGGAGCATCATTTTCAGTTGGTTATTGGGTGCCGATATCTTTCGTGTGGAGTTCACATGAGCACTTGGACATGTGACCCTGGTTTACAATGGCAGTTGGACTACTTCAACATGATGGCTTTCCTTTCTACATGGGACTTTGGTTCTTCAGTCTTCTTCAACATTATGGTCCACAATTATCCATGGGACCATGGTATATGGTTGTACATCAAGCGTTGAGGACAACGCTTTCATAAGGGGGATGGAATGTAAGGTAGCTAGAGAGGTAGTGGAGGGGATCAGAGGGCCCATAGTGATGATAGTGGATACCATTCAATGTAAGGTGGACTAGGTCCACTATATTATTAAATAAGGCCCACTATGGTAGTTAGATATAGTAAATGGGTAATTAGATATAATAAATGTAAGAGGACTTCTTAGAAGTTTCTACTTTTAGAAGATTCCTCCTCTAGAATGTTCTTAGGTGATGGTAGCACTATATAAATGGGTTCAAGCAATGTAATGAGACATGAAGAGAAATATTGTATTTGGAGCGGTAGCTCAATAGGAGGATGCCTCCTCGAAGAGGCAAGTGAACATGAGAGGATCCCTTCCATAATAGGATCCATTGTATGGTGTTGCCCTACCTGAAGGGTTTTCTTCTAATAAAGTGTGGTTTCTTCTATCTTGCTTTGTGGATCTATTGTGATATTTTGTATTCAGTATCGGGTTCTTAACATTTTAGTTCTTGCATTTCCTAAGTGTCACGGTGATTTATTTGAAGGGAATTTAGATGACTTGGTGGTTCATGTGTAATATGTTTCCGTGGTAAAAATCGAAAGACTTAAGAGTGGCTCAAGTGGTGCATATTTGAAGACATCATGTAACAGTTGGGATGCCTTGACTTGGGTGAATGTGTGGAGATCTTGGAGTGACCTGCTTGCACGAGTCCCGTGGTAGAGTTAGGCAGATTTGGATGAAACTATGGAGGTGACTTGAGGAGTTTCCTAACTCTTGGATGAAATACTTTGGTGCATTGGTATCTTATCCATATTTGTTGGGTCATGCAATGAATTTAAAATTGCAATGACAACATTAGAGTTTGGATGCTTGTTATAGGTGCAAGGTAGTTTTGTTCCAGGAGAAGGATGGAGTCACCAAAGAGGTCGACCAACAATTTTTGACAATCAACCTGAATGGGAAGAATGTAGACTGAGTGACTTTGGTGGTGTTCCCCCACCTTTGGTACGGGACATTGGATGAGGGAGAGCGTACCTTGGTGACTTGCTGATGATTGTACAATGACTCAAAGATTTGGTGGGGTCATTGGTTGAGCTTGGTAGGAGTCTTGGTTCGAACGTGCCTAAGGCCTGAAAGTTCTTTGAGGTGACTCATTCTTCTTGGAGCACTTTGGAAAATTTGTTGGGAACCCCTAAGTACTGTTTTAAGGGATGGGGACATTTTGTTTCTCTTTTCCTCAACCACCTCAAAACTGATTCTAAAGGTCACCACCCTCTTCTGCTCGTGGAGAGATTTCCAATGACTATACTTTTGTTCAAATCCAAGCCCTGGAACAAAAGTTATGGCTCCTTAAATTTCTTAGGTCTTTTTCCATTAAATTCCACGTGGAACCCACGTGGATCCATGCCACCCATATCCATCCGACGTGGCACTTCCATGTCATGACATATCACCCCTGTGAGGACGTGACAACTGATATGGTCTTTGTCGTGGCACTTGCCACCTCATACAACCGACCCTCGATTTATTGGGTCCAAGAATCACGACCCTTCTCATATTAAATAACCCTCAAAAGGACTGGTCTGATCTGAGTTGACGCCTAGGGTACAACGTCCCATCATATGCCACCACTCATCCATCATGCATAGGTTGTGTGACGTATGCTAATGTGTAAGGTAGCTAGAGAGGTAGTGGGGGGGGGGGTAGAGGGCCCATAGTGATAATAGTGGAGGCCATTCAATGTAAGGTGGACTAGGTTAATTAGATATAATAAATATAAGAGGACTTCTTAGAAGGTTCTACTTCTAGAAGATTCCTCCTCTAGAATGTT
>WSFP011451491.1:0-19682 GCA_009831015.1 Picea engelmannii
CCTCCCCTCCCTTAAAAGAAAGGCCCCTCTACTCATTTTGCACAAGGAAGTTTCATAGCAACTCCATGCTGCCCAAATTTCTCCTCACTCCCTCTTGCTCTCTCCCCATTTCTCTCATGTAATCTTGCTGCAAATTTGCATCCACTTGTTATGTAATAAAAGTGAAGTTTTCAAGGATCTCTTGGTGTATTCTTGGTGCTCTTTGGCTGCTCTTGTATGGTGTTTTATTTTGCTTGAGGTAATATTGTGAATTTTTTTTTAACCTATTGCTTACATTGTTTTACTTGAAGAACCCCAAGCAAAGTATTTTCCTGGGGATGAATCTGTAGTAGTATTTCTATAGGTTTATGTGATTTGTTTTTACTAGTGTTTGCAAAGTATTTTGTAGACCTTTTAGAAGATCTCACCTTTTTGTCTCATTGTGTAGCAAGGGTTTACAGGTTTACAAGTTACCCAAAGCTTGGAGGAGTGGACTCCAAAAGCTTCACTTCACTTCACTTCACCTAAATTTCTGATATAGTTTTCAGCTCTTATATACTTATTTTCTGCATATATAATCATCTAAATATTGTTTTCCAATCAATCTCCAAGTTCATATTTTGTACATGAAAATTTATGTTTTGTATACTAACCAAAACGAACTCATTTCAAGTGATTTTTAGCATTTTCCAGCAAACATAGCTTGTTGTTTTATGCAGGTTTTCGCCAGTCTAAGGGGAGGTGCTGCCCAATTTTGGCCACAAAAAGCTCAAGGAATCATCCAAGAGTAGTGTTGCAAGATCCCTTCACCTTTCTTCCTTTCTAAGGCATTGTAAGCAACCCAAGAGAGTCTCTTGGGCTTGCATTATTTATTCTTTTTTCCAATTTGTAAATTATTTTAATTTTTGTGCCCACACCTTGCATGTGAGTGGCTTTGCCACCCTTGCAAAATCGTGTCGTCTAGTTTAGAACTTAATTTTCTGATTTTTGCTTAATTTGTTTGCCACACTTCTCTCATAAAGAGAAGGTTGAGTGACTAGTATCAACTATTTTATCTTAAATTTTTTTCCCACCTTGGCACAAAATCGGTAGGCTTGTCCTCCACATTGTGCCATAGTTGTGAGGCTTGTAAAGTTGTTTAATTTTTCCCACCTTTGTCCTTAAGGAAAAGTTGTGTGGCTAGTTTGTTTATTCCATTTATTTTAAGTTATCTTATTTTTCTGTTTGTGCCCACACCTTGCATGTGAGTGGCTTTGCCACCATTGCAATATAGTGCCGACCAATTAGAAGTTTTATTTTCGCAAAGTAAACAAATCGTCCCGCCATTTGCCCCGTATTCCCTCCCCCTGCCACTTGTGGATCTTGGGTAATAAGAAAGGGCAAAGGACTGTGTGGCTAGTCTAATTAGGCACCTACTTCCATTATTGCTTAAACCACTAAAAAAGGGTGACTTGGGAGACTAGAAGGGGTTGAATTCAGGGACGGTTTCACGGCAATAAGTGTCCTCCTTGTTGAGGATCCAATCATCTTGGATTTGACATGTGGAGCTCGGGGGAAACCTTGTTGTTCCGTTGTTGAGCACCCAACACTTCCTCTTGGTTGAAGGAATAAGGACTTGGGGTAGTCACATAGCTTAGGTTTGCAACATTCACATCTAATTGCCCCTAAGTCAAAGAGAGACCTAAAAAACTATTAAAAATAACCTACACACTTTTCACAACATCTACATTTCAAGCTTTGCCATTCCTTTTGTTTCAAGCAATTTACTTTCAAGCAATTTCATTTTCAGCAATTTCTTTTCATGTGAATATCTATTTTCAAAGCATTCTTTATTTCAAGTATTCTTTTATCATTCAAGAATAATTGTGCATTATTTATTTCATTTGAGAATAATTGTCTAAGTGTAAGATTATTCTTCATATTCATTGTGTAGATGTCTCATAAATTCGTTTTATTCTTGTAGAAGTATATTTCTTTTATGTATATTGGAATAATTGGAATTGGATAATCTTTAGGCATTGGTCTAATTTTTATTTTGTTAAGTAAAAGGTTTACTTGTCATTGAAAGACTGCATTTGCACGATTTTTTGTCATTGGGTTGGGTCTCCCTGATCAACAAATCAATTAACTCCTAGAAATTTAATAAAACCTTCACAGAGTTTAATAGGGTCTACCCCCCTTGGCTTCCCTAGGAGTGAGCCAAGACAGAAGGAGTCCAGATTGAGGTGACAGTGGGTCTGGATTCAGGTTTGTGCCTCCAAGGACACACCAAATGGGTTGGAGACTTCTCCACGTTTGTAGATGTGTATTAGGACGGCAACATTGCCCAAAGTTGAGATTATTGAGATCTAATATCACTTGATAGTTGCTTCATTTGCCCTAAGATCATCTGTAGTCAAGCCTGAATGAGGCCCTTGTTCATTGTGTTCCAATGTCCTGACCCGATATCCAGTCTAATAAGCCTAGGTAGTGTTGAAGAGATAATAGGGGGTGTCCTGAGTCATGTTATTTTCCTGTCTCTTCATGTCTTGTTGTTGAGTCGGTTGTTGTCGATCATATGCCTCATTCATCCCTAGGGATATGACACCATATACTTGTACTACAAGAGTTTTGCTTCGTGCTATGGGGAGAGGTTTTCATCATCACCTCTCTCCTAGTAGATCACCCCTCAATGACTCCAGCACATTATCTCAAGTTTGGTCCAAGAGCCAGAATACCGTGATGGCCATTAGCCTTATTGGCGACCATCTTACATCTAATAGGGCTAAGCATTATTGGGTCCTAATTGGATAAGCCTCATGGGGTTCAACTTCAGATCATTTTTCACATCGATGGGTTGTGCTCGTACCTTAGAGCCCATTAGCCTCATTGATGGGTTTCTTCATGCCTGGCAAGTGTCTTCATCATTGGCATCTGACGAAGTGGGTTTCTCCCAGCTTTCGACTTCACCTCATCTTCTAGTGGGAGGAGCATACTATTTAGATGGGTTGCAAGTTGTAGTTGCGGATCGGCAGGCATGGTTTCTACGTCATTAAAATTGAGCAATCAAGGTACCATGCAGTTGACTCTGTAGCCCAATGGAAAGGCACCTTATTGCAGGCCAATATTTCATTGATCAGTTGCAGAGCTTCACAGTACAAAGACTCAGTGGTTCTCGACACACCGAAGGGGACGTTGTCCCCTTGAGTCATCATTGTTAACCCCCCAGTAGCACTTGTGCAACTTGAGGGTTATGATCCAATAAAATTCCATCATGCTGGTCTCATTTCAAATGCATCTAGGCATCTGCATTGATCAGGGTCCCTCCCAAACCCAATTTCATTAGATTCCAAAAATTTGTTATTTTTAGAAAAAAAAAATTCCGTTATCCAGAGATTCATGGCCCACATGACAGAGAGGACTACATATTCTTGATCCTTGTTAAAAAGCAAGTCCGATGAAACGGCTTTCGCTCGCATGTGAGATGATCACTTTTACTCATTTTTTTTCATATTTTTGTTTGTTTGTCAATGATAGGTTAATGCTCCAACTAGCCATGATCAATCTTTTTCATTTTTTTTGTTTTTTTCTTTTTTTGGAAAAACTGTTTTTGGGCATGCCTAAAATTAGCAGTTTCTTTGTATGACAGGTACAAGTGGATGCCATGGTTCCGAGCAAGCAGTGAAGGTGGGGTCTGAGTTTCCAGTGGTTGGATGAGAGAGAGGTTGAAAGCATGATTGAGCTGGCTCCTTTTCCATCAGTTTAACATGTGGCAGTTGCTGGTAGCCTTTTCCTCCATGTGAAAGTTCCATCATGTTCAGACCCTAGTCGAATTAATCATGGTTGAGTGAATGAATTCTAAAGTTTGAAATAAAGTGAGAAGGAACTCGATTTACCAGGTTGGCCATTTGAAGTCAAACTCAGATTTAAAAGTGGGAAAAAAGCCTTTATCCTGTCTATATACGAAATCAGAGGGACTAAAGCAAACTGTTGTTGCTCAATTTGGAACAAGGAAAAGTGCTAGGCTAAAAAAGGATTGTTTTTGTATCATTGCACCTTTAAGAGAGAATTGGTTTTTACTCTTTTTGTTTTCTCAAATATGAATCACTCAGGCTGATTGGGTGAATGGAATGCTGGGCGATCTCATCTACTGGTGCTTTCATTTGCTGACCTTTAGATTTCAAAGTTCTCCCAAAACAATTCGCTGAGGGACAAAAAACTGGTTGTTCTGTGCAAGTGAGAGACATTTTTAAGCCTTCTTTGTGGGTATTTTTTCCAAAGACCAGTTTGCGGTTCTTATCATTATCTAGGGTGAATTCAAGATGATTTGCTGGTGGTGATTTCCTCAGAAGAAAAGAGACAGCTCCAAGATCCCATTTGGCAACTCTGTAGCTTAAATTTATGAAGAACTGATGTGAGAATACAGTGGGCAGTAGATTCTCTTTGGGGAATGTTCTCTGTTACCAATCAGAATGAGATGGAAACATTTTCATCATATGCTTTGGCTTTTCCAATAAAATTTCAGGCTCTAGTGGGCACTTACGATGTTATGAGGAGTGGATTTCCTAAATTCCTGTGCAGTTGCTTTGGCAAATAATGACTTTGGCTATAAACCTCGTGGCCTCAGGTTGGATTCAGGTAACCTTGCATATATATCTACAAGGGCAAGGGAATCCTTTCATGCAATCAAAAGAGGAATTTGAAGTCCAGAGTTTGGAGAGATAATAATTACTGTTAGCAATGATATCAATGAGGATGCACTTGATGCTTTTAACAGGGGCATGAGATCGATGGATTTGGGGAGGGTACCCATTTTGTTACATGTTTCGCTCAACCTGCCCTTGGTTCGGTTTTTTAAATTAGTAGAGGGATCCTCTTGCACATAAAGGGCAATCATTGGTTTAAAGCAAATATGGGCTTGGTCAAGCATCCAACAACTGGGCAGAGCTTCAAGCCATCTCCTTATCAAGCAGGCAGCAGACTTACAGGTGGCAAGCAGTCAATCTGAGTTGGTTGGTGGACAAAACTTATCATCTTTGCTTTACCTCAGCCTGATATGAAAATTCCTCTTGAATTGCTAGCAGCATTTGCTTCAGGGAAAAGGCTTTATTCCCAAAATCTGCATGCATATGGCCTTCACTGTTTGACGAGTGAAGGCTTGAAATTAATAAGACAGCCTCGTGATGGCAATAAGAGTAAATCTCTACCACTGTTGCAGACAGTTGTGAACTGTTGAGTGGATATACGGGGGACTGAGGGAACTTACTGTTGATAAAATTATGAAAAAATGCAGTTTCTTGTTGAAGACCAGCACTGCACAATGGAAATAACACCTACAGGAAGGTCTTCAGCAACTCATCGTATCTTTGCAATAGTCCAATGGGATGGCTGAAGATATAAATAGAGGAGTTTGTTAGAAAAATAACCTTGATAAACTTTGAGATGGTGAAAATTATGTTTTCTTTTTTGTTTTATGCAAACAGCAAGAAAAGGTTGTTTTTTGGTAGGGAAAAAACATAAAGCAGCAGGTTACCAACAGCAGCTCAACCTCTTATCCAAAAGGATCGGATCCAGCGAATTAGGAAGGGTAAAATCAAGCAGTGAAATGAGGGATAGTTTGAGGCGTTTGTTCTAGTCAAAGCTTAGTCAAAATAGTTGTTTGGTTGAGGTGGCATCCATGGAGACCTATATCCATTTGTTCTGACCTGAGGCAACCTGCATGAAAAGGCTTTCCAGCTTTATGTGTTTTATTTCCTTTTCTTCTCCAACAACTAGGTCAACTAGGTTTTGAATGGAGGATGTCTATATCTGCAATTTAGAGAGACAGAGAAAGAGTTAGACAGTTCATTCTTGAGACAACATTGGCAGCAGAAAAATCTTGTTCTTCCATCCACGAGGTCTTGACCACCACCACCTCCACTGCAAGCAAGGAGCTCAATGGTAGCCTGTCAACTATCACTCATTATGATGCAGACAATCTCCTGGGTAATATATGATTTTATATAGTTATGTTTCATTCTAGCTCTCTAAATCTCTTGGCTGTGTTGAGTTAATTGCTTTCATGGTAGCATGGTTTTATGCACTTATTTTGAAGTTACTTCACTTAAAGCGCATTTTTTTCATACGTTGATCATTTTCTTTTGTAGTTATAAGCATCTCTGGAATCTGATCTCAACCATTAAAAACTACCATTTAAATTTACCCTCACTCTCGATTGTTTTCGGACATCTCGAGAGTGATTTCTAGTGTGCTGATTGTCCTTGGAAAATGTGCAGAAATATTGTTTTAGACAGCAGCATACACTTATTAGGGATAACCCCCCTAAGACAAGGGTATTACTAGTCCAAACAGAGAGGCTTCCAACTGTGACAGGGTTGGCTGTCTGGAATTATTAGGCAGATTTGTCCGTGCAGGTTTGTGTGACGATAGGTTGCACAAGCCTGATTCTCCACATCAAAGCAGTTATTTGGAGCACCTGAGAAACATGCCCTAGTTCCTCATTAATAGCTTGAGTATGCTTACATTGGCCAACTGTAATTTGACAACCATAACCTTGAAGAAAGGCAATAGTCCAAGAGATGGTGTCTTCCCACCACACAATCCATCTATCATCATCACTTGGCCTAGGCATTAAATCCCAAATTCTTTTGGTACATGTTATGCAACTCGAGTTCCAGAGATGGGAAACATTTAGAATAAATTGGGTTTTGTGCATAAACCAATTTTCAGCAACCCATGATATAGAAATCCAGATATATCAAAGTTGATAAGATTCAAAGTTGCACATGACAAGTTGATAACTACCCCTTTACAAGTAAACACTATAGTTGAGGTAGCAGTCCTTGAAAAGTATTATACTTGGTAGCATGTGAGCATATTGAGATAAATGCTTAATGTAATCATTTACCAGATACAACTAACATCTCCTCTAGGAGAAACTTCTTGTGTTGGTTCCAGGTTACCATGGAGGAATGTTTGATCACAACACTAGAAGAGTGTTGACCTCATTTCATATTGTATTTCTTACTTTTGATCTTTGTTTCAGACAGGTCACAAGTGATAGCTCTAAAGAAGCTACTGTGACAATTATTAGTGCTATTGCTTTCTTTACTATTATCAAAAGAGTATTGTTCTTGCTTGTTGTTTTGTTGACCTTGTTTCAGGTCACAGGTGATAACCCTGAGGAAGCTATAGTGAAGGTTGCAGAAGGCAATAGATTAGATGAGACGTGAAGCAGACTACCCAAGTCGTGTACATGACAGTATACATCCATGTACCAAAGAAGATGAAGAAGTTATTTTTGAGATCCAGAGTATCTCATATGGAGATTGATTGTAAGGAGCAGAAGGCTCCAAAGATGACCAAACATTAGAACAAGAACTCACATAAGACTTGGTCAAAGGATAATGAAGCCACCTTGACGGGAAGCAAAACTCGTTTGAAGTCTGACTCAGCCTTTCATATTTAGACTTGGTGTTCAATACCAAGTATACCCCATAAGAGATGATGAAGTCCTTGTAGACTCGGAAGAAATCGAGAGTAAGCCTGATCTCAGAAAGGATCAGATGAAGAGACAACTTCCAGGACTGGGAGACAGATGCCATGAGAAGACTAGATCGTAGCTTCAGAAACTTCTAGGAGATATGAAATCTCCTAGGAAGATTTCGTTGTTTCAGTGACAGAGAAGAAAGCCAGTCAGAAAGACTAGGATATGGATTTTTCTGTGAGACTAGAAGAGAAGTTAGTATTGACTTCCAAGTTTGATCTAACAAATCAAGCATGTTGCAGATGTACAAAGCCTGATGTGTGTCCAGAGGATTCTCCCAGCAAGAGGGAGAAGACTATGACGAGACACTTACTCCAGTAATTGAAGAAATAGTTCCAATATTCATGAAGACAACCAGAACAACCATAATTCATATATAGTATCAGATACCAAGGGAGCAATCCCCATATTTAAAATTGAGAAGCAGTTGGTGCAAGTACATTAGTTGGGTCATGGAGTCATGACTACAATAAAAGATAGAGCTACCTCCATGAAAGAAGAAGAGCTACCTTCAGTATCTGTTATTGAGCCACTCTCTGTTTCAAATGAAGTTGTTGCCATGATGAAGTAGAGGAGTTACTCTCAGATTTCAGCAGTCACAGTGAGAATGGAGCAGCCATTCTCAACTTCAGAGCAACTGGAGGTGCAGAGTCCCACTTCTAGAGGAACAGTTGCAGAAAGAAGAGAGGACATACTCTCAGGCAATGAGACAGATAGTGCTTTGCAGAAAGCACATAGAGCTAGCACATGATTGTGCAGATTGAGTTGCAGCTGAGCAAGTGTACCAGGTTGGTACAAAGTGATGTGAAAATTTGATTTGAAGTTGAAGATAGAAAGACTCGTGTCTGCAAGATGAAGCAAGCTCCTAGAGCTTGGAATGGCAGAATTGACAGTTTTGTGACGAGCTTGGGATTTACCAAGAGTAAAATTGACTCTAACCTTTACTTCAAGGTTATGAATGATAGGTCGGTTATATTGTTGCTACTATATGTAGATGATGTATTCTTGACAAGATAAAGAAAAGTTCATCACAGATTGTAGAAGAAGCTTGTTATAGAGTTTGATGAAAGACCTAATGCATTATCTCTAAGGTCTTGAAGTTTGACAGAGCCCAGAGAAGATCTTCTTTAAACAAGGGAAGCATGCAGTAGAAATACTAAAGAGGTTTGATATGTTGGAGTATAAATCCATGAACACACCCATGGAAACAAAGTTGAAGCTCCTGGTAGATACCTCGTCAGAATTGATTGATGCTACTCTGTACAGACAAATTATTGGTTCGTTGATGTATCTGACGAACACCAGGCCAAATATATGTTTTGTTCTGAACACCTTGAGTCGGTATCTGGTAGAGCCCAGACGTGTTCACCTTGTAGCTCCAAAACATGTGGTGAGATACCTTAAGGGTACATTGGAATTTGGTCTCTATTATAATGGAGATCATGACTTCAGACTGAGTGGTTATACCGATTCAGACTGGGCTGGAAGTGTTTATGACAGAAAGAGCACTTCAGGATGTTGTTTCAGTCTGAGGTCAGCCATGACTTCATGGCAAAGTAGGAAGCAATCTAGTATTGCTCTCAGCATGACAAAAGCGGGATATATTGCAGCATGTTCCGCCAGTTGTGAAGCCATATGGCTTCGGATGTTGTTGACAGATCTATTTGATCTAGAAATGGAAGCCACCGTGATCCTATGTGATAACCAAAGTTGTATAAAAATGATGTGTTCCATGATGAGTCGAAGCACATAGATCCGGTATCACTTCATCCATGATATGGTGCACACTGCAGAGAGGAGCCATAAAGCTCCATTATGTTGGCACGGATGAACAGGTTGCAGATGTGTTGACCAAGCCTCTGTCTCGTGTAAAGTTTGAGCACTTTCGAGACAAGCTTGGTGTAGTCCGAAAGGACCTCCCTTGAAAGGGGGAGTAGTGTTGATGCCAGTCTTGTGTTGAAGATTTCCAGCTTCGTGCTGATGTTGTTGTGATACCAGCCTTGTGCTGAAGATTTCCAGCTTCGTGTTGATGTTGATGTGATGCCAGCCTTGTACTAAAGATTTCCAGCTTCGTGTTGATGTTGTTGTGATGCCAGCCTTGTGCTGAATATTTCCAACTTCATGCTGATGTTGTTGAGATGTCAGCTTTGTGCTGAAGATTTCCAGCTTCGTGCTAATGTTGTTGTGATGCCAGCCTTGTGCTGAAGATTTCCAGCTTCATGTTGATGTTGTTGAGATGTCAGCTTCATGCTGAAGATTTCTAGCCTAGTGTTGATGTTGATGCTCCAGCCTTCGTGTTGTGATGTTGTTGTTGTTGATGTTGTATCAGCCTTGTGTTTTTATTGATGATGATGATGTACTAGTGTTATACTAATCCATGTTGATGCAGATGATGATGATGCCATTCCCGCTCCTTGTTGTGGATGATAATATGGATGATGAGTAAAAACTTTCGATGATTTATAGATATGTCAGTCAGTGTTCCAGATGTTGTTCATGTTGTTGCCCTCTGTCTCTCCTGATGTTGTTGTAGAATACCCTTCTTGTTAACGAGGTGTGTTGAAATATTGTAACTGCAAAGAGTATTCTATTTATTATTGAGTTATTATTCATCTGATCAATCCCCTTTTGTCGATTGATCATGTCGGGCATTGTAATTGACCAAATCCCCTTTTGCGGATTCGTTAAACCCTAATTGTATTATGAAAATTAAGAAGTCGCCCCCCAGGCCTAATTAAAGTGGTTTTAACCACTAAGAAGACAAGTCGGACCTACCCAGTGAAGAGACACCTTTCCAGCACCTACCAGCTTGTATAAATAAAGGAAGTCAGCGCCTCATTATCTCACTCACTCATTCGCTCATCAAGTGCGCAAGTTTGGTAGCTGTAGTTGGGAGAAGAAGGAAGAGAGAGGTGCATTGCTCAGTGTTGGATATTCTCTAGTGTTTTGGTTTATTGTCTTGGCATTGTATTGGCTATCTATACTAAGGAAGTTTTGTTGGGTTTTCTCCCCCATGAGGGTTTCCCAAGATAAATGTTGTGTATCTTGTGATTCTGTTTCTCTCAGTGATCCTACCTATGCTATGGTTATCTAGTAAATTGAAAAGAAACCTAATATTAGCTAAAAACTTAACACCTTGTCATAGATGTCATTCTTTCCTAGCCCATTCAATGCCTTTTATTCCTAGTTTTATTACTTTTTTATCTTTTTCTTTTATGCTTCAAGGGAAGAGCTGAGGGACATTGTCCTGGCTTGGTGACCAGAGGTGACAGCGTTACCCACAAGCATTTCACAGAGATGAGAAGGTTGCCTTGTGATGAGACCCCCTTTCTCTTGGCTATGCCACCAAGAGCCACTACCCTGCTTTGGTGACCAGATAAATGGTAGTGTCATACCGCTACATGCCCATGGTCATAATAGGCCATCTCATGATGAGACCTCCCATCCACCAACTAATACCTTGAGTGTTTATTTATTTTACGGGTTCCCTTTTCTTGCTGAGAAGCCTTTTACTGCTTTCTGGAGAATCCCTGGGCGAAGCATCTCAAAGGTTTCATTTTGGCTTTTAACTTTTGCCAGTTACTTTTACCCTCTGGGCCTTTAGCCCCTTCTTCCCACAAGGCAAGGTACAACCCTTCCTAGTGTGGCAAACACAATGTCCGAACAAAGGTAGGGGAACATGAGAGGAGTAAGGATGGAAAGTGGTAAGTATGGAGGGAATGGACGATGACCTTTCATAGACCCACCCAATGGCAACCCATCCTAAAGAGAGATCAACTTACTAGGGCATCATGTTACCCTTCCAGGTATGAACAAGTTAAAGAGCATAATTTCCAAGCAAACGTTATGAAATGAAGGAGAAATCAATGCAACATATTCAAGTGCTTCAATAATCAAAGTGACACATACCATGATACCTGGACTCATTACCTCATGGAGCAAGACTTACTGCTACTTCAAGACAAGGATGGTGGGATGGATATTGTTGTTGTTGATAGATGGGTTACACTGAAGAAAAGAGGGCCCTCCGGGGCCATGCTCAAGTCATCTGACTCTCAGCACTCCATGTCTAGGACCTATGGGCCTCGAGACATGATCTCCTTAGTTATCCTTAGGATAGGGGATAACATTATCCACATGAGAAAAGTCCCTTATGTCTTTTGGGATCTCGACCATATTAAAATCTCCAAAAACAAGCCAAGGAGCTACGAAAAGTTTACCAATCATCCATATCCAAAAGGTTGTGTGTTCCTCCACATCCTTGAAGGTATAAAATATTGTACAGCCTCAATAGCCATCCATCTAAGTTTAGAAATATCCATACAAGACTCTGAATGGGATCACTTCCCCATCCATCAACAGTAGATGCTAACTGGGGAGGTAATTAGGTGGTGATACCCCCACTCCCTTTAGAATGATTGATTAATAAGAAACAACACCTGACCAAATAATAGACAAGGTCATACATAGAAAAACCTAGTAAATTTAACTTATTGCAGACAAAGAACATCCAACTCAACAATTAAAGTTCAAACCTGTGGATCATGTTCTCTACCAACAACGATCATGCCCTAAACAAGATGCAACTTTCATTGAGATAGAGCGGGAGCGTCTTCCATCACCTCCCCATTATCCTCGAGGCCCCTCTAACTATATAGGTTTGGACCTTTTGGCATTCAATGCACCACAATCCAATGATCCAATGTGGTAGGTATCAACTATTTAGAAAACCATTGACCAAGTCATCCACTAGGGGATTAAGAAAAGGTGGTGGGAAGTAGGCTTGACAACCACTGCCATGCTTGATAGGTGTAGGTGTTGAGAAAACTACAACTTTCTCAATCGAAGGGATCTGAGACTTATTGGGTCCATTTGTCGTAGTAGCTTAATAAACAAGGGCCTTTAGAGGTCTATTTGATTTGTTTTTTTGGTTGTTTTTGCACACAACTTGGGTCCATCCACCCTCATTGTCAACATTACCCAAGTACTAGTTTGTGCTTGGGTAGACTAAGTCATCGAGGCCACCTGAAGCTCAGCCTAAGTCATTAGTAGACAGACGTAGAATTTATGATCCAGACATTGGTAATAGAAGCAAGTGTTAGGTAGCTTTATATACATGATTGGTTTCCTTATCGTATTATCCCCTGCCCTAATAAGGACAAACTCTTTTAGATCCTTGGACAAATAACTCTAATCCATGCCCTCTATTGGAGCATAGGGTTAAGAACCGTGAGGGATCGTTGTAGATAAATCCACTAAAGGGCACAAATGATGCATTCCAAGAAGGGCTAGAGCTATATGGGAAGGTTAGGTAAATCAACCTAAATTGTGCAAAACTGTCAAGCTGCCTAGTTAGTTGAAAATCCCCCATTCCACTGGGAAAACACCACCAAAGTGTTGTTGCATGTCCAAGGGCATCGGGAGATGTCTCATGCACATGGGCCTTATCAACAAATTAAACAAGGAAAAAAACCTTGGTCAAGCTGCAGGTATGGATACAGCATCACCCATGTCGTTTCCAAACCTCTCTCACACAATTTCTAATAATTAACTCAGGCAAGACCCAACCCACAAAATATCGCAGATAAGATAAGATAATTTATTAATGTCCAACAAATGACCAAAAAGATAGATCAATGGAACTAGGAAGTACAATCTATGATACAAAGTTGTAGGAGTTTTCTAGCTACTTTGAAATCATTAAACAACACAAGAAAATACATGATATCAAAGAAAAAGAAGAAGAAAGAGCACAAGAAATCTATATTTTTTTAATGACAAGATGAAGAGGTAGAGAGTGAGGAAGAAGACGTATTTTTTGTGGCATCAATCACTGAGAAAGCACCAATGCATTCTCTAATGATGTCGTTTAGGGAGTATTAGAGGCTAAGAGGACCTCATTGGGTGATCCTTAGAGGTGCACGGGAGCCACAAAAATATTTTCTCCTTATATTCAAGGTCGATGAAAACAAGTTTGTGATATGTGTCTAACATGGATTGGGTTGTTGAACTGGATTATGACAAGGACATGTAATCATAAGTCCTAACCCCCATGTGAAAGACTCAATCAACCCTAGGGCAAGAGGTTGTACATGGTCTCACTAACTTGATCCGATGCCTACCAAGTCGACCATCAAATTATTTGTTTGTCGCTTGGTGTTGCCAAGTATTGAAATAGGTTGAAAAAAAGGGATAACCAATCTAACAAGTAGCATCCAAAAAAATCTTGCAGGGTCTGTTGCTTCACAGTCGCCACCTCACGCATGTAAAGAGTTAGATGCCTCTCCTCAAGATTTCATATGAAGGTGGATAGGGATCTCCCTGAATCTCAGAAAAGGCAGTGGTATCTCCCCTATTCTCGTAGTAGATGGGGCACCTAAAAATGAAATGTTCCTCATATTCCACCTCCTACAACTGGCATAGCTAGCACACCCTCTACTCTCATGGGATATAGTGCTCATAATCAATATGACATTGATCAGAGCCTACCCTAAATTGTTTGAGTGGGAACCTGAGACCATGAGACTACTGATGTCAAATCCACTCAAGGCGTACAAATAAGACCATCCCTCATCTATAGAAAGTGCTCAAAGTAGAAGGCCATCTTAGGACCAAGAACCTGGGAATGGGAGATCCAAGTAGCCCATATGTACTCTCGATAAGTGTCATCCTTGATATCCCTTTTAATCTCCTAATGGAGAGGAAGAAGGTAGCCAAGAGCATACAAACAATAACTAAAGGGGGTAGATGCTTGATGGATATGCCAATGGACTAAAGCAATAAGAGGCTTCAAAGAACCAAACTCTTCACTTTCATGAGGGGCTAGAGGTGATCTCCATCAAAGAGCAAATAGTTATGCAAGGGTACCTATCATGCCCTTTTGCTAAACTATCCATGGAAAGCATTACAAATGTAATCATATTCAGATACAAAAATGTCAATCAGGGTTTCCTCAACATCATAGTTACCTTGTGATAACCTTCAGTGCAAACTTCCTCAAAGCCTTTGGAGGCAACATCACTACTACTTGCACCAAGGTTTCTGTTCTCAGTAACAGCGACAATCAGATCAATTGATCCACTAACAGAGCTCCTTTACTATCCTTGTGCCAAAGCCAACAACCAGGTGGGAGGGTAGCTATTTAAGGCTCCCTTACTAGCTTTGTACCTAGGTCCGAAACTAGCCAAACAAGGACTAAGTGAAAAGGAGGCAAGGACGGAGTCCATGCAAGCCAACTTAGACCCTCATAACCCTAACCAACCTCCCCAAATTTGATTCTAATTGAACACAAACACATATCTATAAAACAGATTTCTAAGTAGTTGCACTACTAGATTCAATGGGCGTAGTTAGACCCTTCTAGACTTAAATCATGTTATTGGCAACCAAACAAACTAATGTCCCCGAGACTAGCAACTAACAAAGTTCTTACAATGCAAACATTTTCTAAAACATAATAAATGTACACATAAATTAACCCAAAATCTTAATAAAAATATAATTTGCAATGGAAGAGGAGATGAACATTCTATAAAAGCCTTCCCACCTATTTTTTAAAAATGAAACTTTTCAAGTATTTGTGTAAAGTCATTCTGTTTTGCACCATTTATGAGCTTTTGTCAATTATGTAACACATTAATTTTTCAAGTCCAGCTTTACAAATAAAAGGCTTTTCTCCAAAAGCTTCTTTCTTTCCCATTAGATGCTACAAAAATGATCTACATTTCTTTAAACTATCAAAAGTGTTAAAATCAACTGTCACTTATCTCAGACTACATTTTCAGTTAGTGTTATCCATGACAGTAACAATATTGTAGTGAAATATAAATCAGCTGGGCAAAGTTTATCACTGACCAGAACACATTTACCAATGAGGATTGCAGACTCTTGCAAAATGGATGCCTAATTGAGCAGTACTGACCTGATAATACTCGTATATCTGTAATGCTTGCAACTAAACAAGATATGTTGATGCAACAATAACAAACTTGTTACTATCATTTTATGTTCCTATAGGGTTGGCACTAGTAGAAACTAGCCTCCCTGTATATAACACAAGCACACTACGATATGATTGTAAACAAAAAGAATATTTCTCAATGCAATAAATAAAGCAGTATACTACAATGCACATACAAAGTAAACTTACTTCCTGCAAGAGAATCTTTCTCCTCATGTAGTAATAATGCTAGAGCTAAAAAAATCGAAGCATGTCAGGGGGACACTTCATATAGCTCAAGTCAAGCTACAATAAAGATTATATATTTCTAAGAGAAAACAATTGCCTTTCAAGATGCATCCACTTAAATATCCAATCTTGTCTTGGAAAAGCAAACACTAATGATGAATGCAATTTCAGATAGGCTGACGGCCCTACCTCAGTTGTAGCTTTCTTCATGGCATTGTTGTCCAGCATTACTGCACATTCTATGCATAATAATGAGGCATCTAGTCCTCTGCATAGAGATCGGAGAGGTACATCCTGACTATGAGATGTACCATCAGATGTTACGAATATACAAGTAGGAGTTGTGGCTGGTATAGTAGAATACAATACCCATCCAAACCAATTTCAACATGCCACCACCAGTTTCTTGTTTCAATGTTTACACAGATCATCATCTCAACCTAAAACACTACATAACTGAGTAAACCCGATCAAAAACCTTTGTTGCATGCACTACAATTAGTCAGTTAGATTTTTCCTTGACTTCATTTTATACCACCAACGTTTTCTCACAACAGCAGTTAATTCTGGCACAGAATTATGGGTTCAATTTACAAAAGCAATGATTCAACTATAGCAAAGGATTTCCACCCTAGCTCATAATCAAAACACTCTGTTTACATAAAATTACACAAACATTTCACACCATACCATCATTCAGCCAATAACAGAATAATGGACTGTGAATCTGCAATAAGAAAGCATTATGCTAGAGAAAGAAGTAAGGCTGCTGAAGAAACCCGACAATTCATCTCACAAAAAAGAATGGCATGACTCAAAATAACAAATTATAAAATGATAGCCAATCATAACTACAAACACCATTGTCAACAGTGGCTTGCTCTATTGGTAAATGTGAGATACTAATGTAGCTTCCACCAGGGCTAAGTTTCACCAACAGCACAATGTAAAGCCTTCGGGTTGACTTTGGGCCTTGTGCCAGATTATGTAGCCTTTGGGCATGCTGTAATGAGCCTTCAGGCCGAAACAACTTGAAATAACATAACCTCGTTCCCGGGTTTTCCGTCCACTGGCCGGTTTCCTTTAAAAAAACTATGAACACATTGCAGCCTTTGGATCTAAAAGCATTAGATATTTTAGAATCATTTGTAGTTTATTTGAATTTGGAAGCATGCCTACCTTAGTCACAAATTTGTTCGACTAAACTCCCAGAAGTAGTCAAAAATTATCTTTAATTAGTACTTAGGCACATTTTGCATTTAATATCAATGCTCCTAGAAGAACCCATTAAGGATCCAATCACCAAGAAAAATCTTCACTTATTAGACAATAATTACTTTTAAAAACTCCTCCAATCAAATATCGAAAGGTAGTTGAAAACTTGGTAAGCCCAAAGGGAATAACCCTAAATGCATATATTCCCCAGCCTGTGGTATAAGTCTCTTCAGCTTAATTTCCAAGTACAACACTCAATTGTAAAACTTTATTTCACAACTTGGTAATCTGATTTTGTTATTCTCATTTGCAACACATCTACAACATCAAACGATCAATACATGCAACTGCAGAAAGGTATGGCACTTGCAACAATTTCCCCAATTTCCCCAAGTCAGTATTAACTAATAGTTTAAAACTGTAAGTCATCTTATGTGGTTATAAAACAACAAAATTTTGTACTGAACACCTAAATGATGTTCCTTCAAATCCTTATCACTCCAAGCGACTATATCACTGAATTTCGTAAATGGTCTTCTTACCGAGTAACAAGAACTTCATCCCAGTGATCACCAGGCAATGTGCTATCGATACTTCTCGTTATGTATCTTCCTCATAAGAATATTAGTTCTTCATAAGTTATTGACCTCTCATACATTGGAGAGCATAAAAGAAAGTTGATAAAATATGAATTTTCTTTCCTTTTGCACCAATGAAGCTCATTTGGGCGGAAATGGCTACTTTTATGATTTATCACAGAACAATTTCACCATCATTTGAATCACCGTCTGATTATGGATTTATATCATACTAAGTTGTATAATTCTAAGCTAGATATGAACTAGAATATTGTTATAAGTAAATTTCACTGCACTGTAACTATTTTTAAATTTCCTTTTTTCAATATGCACTAGTAACTTAGTAAGTAGAATGCTACCTCTAGTTTGTATAGGTAATGGCAGTAGGGTCAAAGACTGAGAGTTCCTATTAGTACACTTGGGCTTCTTATATGAATTGGCTATTACAGGAATCATTTGTGTATTGATGTATTTAATCTTTAGGGTTGAGAATTTAGTTTAAAGAGGCTAGCAAACATTCTTATATACAAATTATCTTACTATGTTCACCCCTTGATATTAGTTTGCACCTATTCTTTGTAATATCACATCTCTATTTTGGAGCCTATTTCAGTGATATTGACAAAAAAACAAAATTTTTAAACCCAAAACATTTTCATACTTGTTTGTGTGTTGCTGATCAATTCCAAATTCATAGAATCAAAATATTGATCTTTACAGCATACTATCAAAATTATAGGCACTACAAGCCTGTCATGACTTAGAGACAATCTTTCGTCCCTAGAAGTAGACTGAAATAGGATTTTATATGGATGTTGGAATATTTACTATATTTGAGTGTACATGTAACATAAGTTTGCAGCACTCATAATAAATTATAATTCCACAGTAAATTTATGAAGTTATAACTTCAAGAGGAACATTTAGCCACCATGTTGATGAACACTGTTTAAACAGTGTACAGAACACTTTTCACCAAAATTGATTGAAGCAATGAAATTCATTACTGTCAATTTGTAAGTGCATTGTGTCAGCTAGATATAATATAAAATATGTGGAAGTCATATCCCTAATGCGCTCCCATTCAGATAGCTAAGATTACAGGAAATTGTGGTGTCAATGAAGAATCAAGAGGATAAAATAAACACTCTATTTAAGAAGAAAAAGCTATGAAAGAAAGAAAAGAAATTATATTAATGTCCACAGATGACCAAAGTAGGCCAATGGGACTCAATATTAGATCCAACGGAATAGAAAAAACCTACGGTAGAAAGAACCCTGGGGAATGAAAAAGTGGCTAAACACTAAAACGTTAAAACAATGTGAACAAAATGAGCATTATAAGCATTGCGAAAGGGATTACACATAAACTGTAAGACTCAAGTACATGTAAAAGTTTCCTTTCAAGGGAAGATGAAGCCCAGAGCCGGAAACCGAGACAAGAGATTGGTGCTATCACATGTCTGTATCTATGCTCGAAGAGGAAGAGGAGGGACCAACTGTGTCATCATCCACCACTCTCAAAGGACTAATACAGGATCTGATAAAATCCATAGGAAAATGCCGAGGGCAAAGACTATTTTTTCATTGTTTATATGAACTCATTGTATCTAAATTTGAAACCTACACAAAGCAAATAATGATAAATGTCACTAGCATATGTTAGTATGAAAGATTTCAAGGGTCGTGTCTAGGACATACAAAATTTTGGAAGAATTGGAGTCCATGCAACTTTCTTGGAAGGGGGAGTGCTATGCTTTTACATAAATCATAAAAAATATTACTCACTACGAATATTTTCAAGGAATTTGAGGAGAAAACCAATAAAGGAGTTGTATGTGCAGAAGTTCAAAGTGGTTCAACTTCTATAAACATGCATACATAGATATATGTATCTATGTATCCTATGAACAAGTGCCAAGTAATTGGCAGGATACTCAAGCCCTTCAAGCCTTGCATTGATTTGTGGGCCCTACAAATATATGTTATGTATATCGGTATATGTATGTATAATATGAACCTATGTGAAGTACCTGATTAGATACTCGAGAACTTCAAGCCATTCATAATACAGTACTAAATAATGTAAATCCTTAGGTTGATTTGCAAGCACTACAAGCCCTTCATAATATAGGTACTTAATGACATAAATCCTTGTGTTGATTTTCAAACCTTGTGGACCTTCACAATATAATAC